>JAODUK010019005.1:0-26229 GCA_027564635.1 Typhlichthys eigenmanni
TTTGGCTCAGACACATGATGGGAGGTGCGAGTCGCTGTGCGTCGTGCCGGGCGAGAGCAGAGAGCAGCTCTGTTAAAGTAGGACAGTGGAGGATAAAGGGCCACTGCCTCCACTCTGGGGCTAAAGCGCTGACTTTATACAACCCCCACTCCCTCCTTTCCTGTTTCAAGTGCGCACGCACACATGTTGGTAAACGACCAGAGGACAGGTGGGTCTACCTGACGCTCCTGGCTGCACAACAAGCAGGCGTGCGCTTATTTAGATTGTGGCGTAATGCGTCAAGACGGACAGGGTTTAGATTAATGAAGTGATGTCATAAATGTGTACCACACACACACACAGACAACCCGTAGTCAGTTCCTTACCACTTTATCAGTCTCTCTAGCAACAGGAATTCCAGGGGGGCTGTGCTTGGAGACCATGTGACCCAGCTCAGTGGATATATCATGTTGCTGGAGAGATCCTGTCCAGAAGATAAATATGGCTCTTAAAGGAAAATGCGGTGTGTTTTCATTGGTATTGGTCACTTCCTTAATTGGCCGGCCTACTATGTAGCGCTAATACCTCACTTCCTGTCACTTCCTGTCCTGTGATTTAATTTGATGTAATTTCTGGATTTTTTTTTTTTTGGATCTTCTGAATGTCAATGCTTTCCTAATCACACAGATACACGAAGGGGAATTATTTCTACAGTATACAGTACATCAGCACGCTGCCACAACAATCCAGTGTTTTATATCATCACTACTGTGTGTATGGTGTTTTTCAAAATGCACAGGGACTTTCGAGGTGCTAATGCTAATGCATTCACGAGAAGCTTTTGAGTCGCTCAACTACCGAAGGGACTCTTTAGGGTTTTCAAGGAATAAGTAGCAAACACAAAATGCTAGCATGCTCGATGATGAGATGATTCCAGCAATTTCCCGTCTTTAATGCTGCCTCTTACACCTTTTAATGTCAGCCAGGGGGATGAGAGAGTTCGGCGTTCCTCAGATTTAACTGTACTGAGCCAGCATCATTATTACCAGCCTTTTAAAACCCTGGGAAAATGTGCTGCTTCCGGGGGGAGCCAATATTGCAGCCGGCAGGCGATATTTGCTAACCTGACATGCCAGAGGAATTGTTGTCACAAGTCCATCTGGGGAGCCGTACATTGAAACTGTTTGTGAATGGCTGTACTGGTACTTTCAAAAAAATACTTGTTGCAGTTGATTGGATAAACCATCTGGTCTATTTTGCATGGTCGGCACACATAAACCAAGCCCGTATAGCTATAAGCACAACGCTGATTGGAAAACCATGCCCGTATAGCTATAAACATGACGCTGATTAGAAAGTTCAGTTTCTACTCGGGAACATTCAAAATTATTCCGAGGCTTTCCAGACTGATTCTCACGGCGAAATTAAACTGAAGCTCGCGAGATCATGGTGGTCTCGCGAGGCTAGATATTGGCCGCACCGAGCTGACTCTGTGTACTCTTTTTCCCTTGATGGTTTTCCCACCTTTTCCTGCTGTATCAGCTTTCCACATCATACCGCTCATGGGACTGGCAGCGGGCGGGCTGTATCAGAAGAGTTGGCCCGACAAAGTCGTCGTACAGGAGTTGGCCTGCCAGGTCTTGTGGCCTCGCTCCCTGACCCCGCATTCACACCGCCAACGTGTTCAGCTCGCAAGTCGCTCAATTGCTGACGAGCTGTCGCCACGCCCTCTCTAGTGTCCAAACCGCCAGCTGGGGGTGGGCGTGTCTTACGCCAGTGACAACCGGAAGGTGTCCGACAGTAAAACATTGTCAAATGAAATGCACAAATAGTGTGCATTCCCTCAAAAAATATCTTTTGGAAAGGGGAAATGTTTGTATAAATACTTATTTTTTGTCAAGTATAAACTATTACACTATGGACCGTGAACAGGCACCGGTTAACAGCGAGGGAGTTTAAGCTAGCTATCGAAATGAAGAATATCTCTCCTGCCATTGTTAGTCGCCGAACTTGGCTCGCAAAAAATTAGCTTAAAGTTGAAAAGTTCTCAACACTGATCTGTCGCTGTCCAAGCTCCGCCCGCTGTCGCCGAGAAACGCTGTTGTCCATTCGAAATGAATTAGAACGTGCCTCTTTGCGAGCTGAACACGTCGGCGGTGTGAATACACCCAACCCTACCCCTCTCCTACCTGTGTTTCTGAGAAGCGGCACTGCATTTAATCCTAAAGGTTGGGACAGACTGCTCAATTTAAAGCTATTCCCATATATGGATTTGGGCCTTTTCACCTCTGTGCCGGCGACTGCAGGACTCCACTGCATTGTGCCTATATTTGCTTATGTGTTAACAGATTTATCAGACCCTCCGTTAAAGCTAAGCCTGCCCCCAATGAAACCCTTTAATTAGGTTTATGTAGACAGGGGGTTTGGCCCAATGTAGGCAGTGGATGGAAATGCATAATTGCCAGGGTTATTATTCAAACAGTATATTGACCAGTGCATCAAGTGTCTACAGACTGGCAGATTTATCTAAAGTTTTTTTTGTTGAATTTGACAAGTGTATTAGCTTACATTTAGCTTGCAATAGGTGACTACACCTTTTAATTTAAATATAGTAGCTAATCGCAACAATCATCTTATATTCTTTGAGAGGTTCTTATTTCATATGCAGTGACGAAAATGTACACCCTTCCGACTCCCCCAAGGATATTTTTGAACAATATGGTGCATAGAGAATGATTATAATAACATGAATGCATTGTATTTAAAGCGACTTTCAAAACACCTAGGGGCACTGCAATTCACAAAACCATTTGTGACAAGCAGAACAAAGCTATACTAAACGTATACTTGCAAATTAACAGGACTAGACTGAATTTGTTTACATTGGTCATTTTGGTCCATGTTTCTATTTCTTTTAATAACAAAAGACTATACCAAAAATGATGTACAAGATGCACCTTAAAAGGATTTTCCCCAAGGACTGCTAGTTGCAGATTATAATGGGTGGAATATGCCTAGTCTTTGTGAGCTAACTGCTAAAGCTCAACTCACTTTGCTAATGGTGTAAAATAACTACAAGCACAGTATCTTTAGTCTTAAAAGTACACTGCATTTAACATGGGGCTATAAATTGTAATTTTCACGGTCTTCGTTGTTAACACTGTGTTGCATCATGGAACGTGAAAGGAAGTGGCCATTTGTGGGGTGGAGACTTATCAGAACTCGACAAGTCTTCAAAAAATTTGTTAACTTTTGATAGCAAGAATTATTACGCAAAGGGGGAAAAATGGAAGTTGCAGGGAGTAAGTCAGTTGTGTATTATATCAGGTGCCACACCGGTGTCAGTTTGAACATAGGTTTAAAGTCACCTGGCTTTATGTCACTGTTATAGTTTCTTTTCTTTACTCTCATCTTCAGTACTATCTGTGTGGAGCTCTGTGATAAACCTGGCTCAAAAATGTATTTCTCTCTCTCTTTGTTTGTTCTACTGCCCTCGCATTCTCTCTGAAGTTTAATTTGACACTTAAAATAGTGGCTCCCCTTTTGCAGTGGAGGGAAATCAAATTCAAAGCATAGTTCTCGTTTGTATGTGTGTGTGTGTGCGCGCGCGGATGGCCAAGGTAGTTTTGTGCCCAATGCCTGGAGTGACTCTGGTGTGTTTTAGCATGACTGTGTGTCATGTGTCATGGTGTCTTTTCTCGGCATTGCATGTTGTCTGCCAGCGGTCGACTGGCCGGACAGACTCTATCTCTACTCCAGGCCAAATATGGCTCGTGCACCTCAACACACTATTTGCTATGTATGTAAGCTATGTGGTTTTTACACCAAGGGAAGGTGAGGAAACAGTCGGCCACTTTTAAAAAGAAAACAATATAGTGGTATTACTGTAAACATAGGATTGATTTGATTCAATTAATCTGGAGTGGATTTATTACAGTACTGCTTGTGTTCAGACGCAACACGTTTTGCTCTTTGGATCAATGCATGTTGTTTTTACAAAGGGCGTTGTTGTAAATGCTGGAGGAGGGGTAGAGGGAGGTGCGAGCCTCAGGGGATGGGGAGCAGAGAGCTTGCCACACTCGCCGGTGTGGCTTAAAGTGTGATCCCGGACACCTTTTTGTTGTCCTGCCACAGAGTGGCACGATGTCAACGCTTTGGTTTTCGTTTTGTTTCCCGTCAACTCGTTGTGTGTTAACATGTTACGTTACGAATCGCTGATGTCACGGTGACACAGTGGAAACCCCGCACCCACCGCCAGGCTAGCTTGTCCTGCGCAAGGCGGCGTCACAAAAGCATTTGTGGAATGTCCCTCTACTCTCTTCTTTCCTCCCATCATCCACCTTTTATATGTCGCACCGCCCTCTAAACTCACAAGGCTCCATTTAATCACTTTCTCTTTTGATTTACTTCACATCCACTTCCGTAAATTGTGTGTGTGCAGGCAGATATGATTAAGAGTGAAATTGATGCACATTATTTGTCAAGTTTTAGTACAAAACATAAAAGCTAAATTATTAAAACACCACATAATTTATTGCATACTGGGATATTTAACAAACCTTGAAGAAGAGAGATTTGAAATGTATATGTGCGCACAGGTTAAAAACATCTCACCTTCAAACCGACAACAAAGCAACCGCAACAGTAATACAACCACATTAAATGGCCTAGTCTCAATGACGACCGAAACCACATAAGCTAAATGCAATAAAAAGCTGAATCATGTATTCAGGATGTCAAACAAAATGGAATGATGTGATTGAAGCTAATGCTGCTGCCTTTTGGTTTAGGCCAATCAAAGTGTTTACGGAACAGAGCTACAGTATACAAGATATTCTGTCTTCTGTCTCGTAGACCTACATGAGTTTTATGACAACTATTCATTGCCATTATTTGTGACTAGGTGAATAAACAAATCTATCCGGTTGTCAAGCCCTAGCTGGTAGAAAAAACACGGAAGATATTGAGAGAATTGTTTTCATTAGGAAACCTGTAATGACATGTTTTTTTTTCTTTCTTCTAATAGCAGTTGGCCAAACCATTTACTAAAGAAAAGAGATAACAGAAAATGTAAATACAGCATTTACAGAACATTATATAGTATTGCCTTCTATTAATTCAGCACCATGCTTTCGAAGGGAAAAATAAAGTTGCTAATTTGACATTACAACTCAAGTGGCATGTCATCTAAGTGTCATCTCAAGTCCTGAATTGTATTCACTTTATTAGCTAGGCCATTACCTATTGCATTTTATATGGTTGACTATGTGGTAATAGGTAAAATGACATTATGCTGCATTTGTTCTATTTAGAATATCGTTTGCTTATAATTGCTGGTATATGACCTGTCCAACTACTGACAAATGTACTACATGTCGCTTTGGATAAAAGCGTCTGCCAATTGCCGTAAATGTCACAATAATGACTATATCGATAATTGCTTATCGTTCAATATATGGACATGACCTCAATATTTTAATCAGACATTAATAATATTGACTGTATTTACATTACAAGTTAGCCATGTTGTGTAGCTTCTGTGCCCTCATCTGCCTGCGCTGCGCGCACGCACGCACACGCACACGCACACACACACACAGAGCAGGCAGCGACATGTGAAATAAATATTCCTCGAGGTTTTAATAGGTGCTTTTCCCAATAGCTGCATTTGGAGGAAATAATGCAGTTTATTTTTAATACTTGGCTAAGAAATGGCATTTGTTCAACCAATCATAACAAACAATTGATGTCACTTGACAATAGCGGAAAAACACAGTTTGTGATTCTGACAACAACAACGTTTAATATATCGCCCAACAAAAATAGTTATTGTGACAGGCCTACAACTCAATATCCTTAATAGCTGATGTATAACTCTGCCCTGTACAGCAGTCTCTACTCTAGTTCAGGACTACTTCATCAAAGAACATTTATTAACTTAACCTTTATTTACATTTGGAGGTATGGCTCTGTTCTGTGAGCTCCCTGCCCTTTCCATGCGCGCACATGGAAGCCTTTTCCATGCGCGTACATGGAAGCCCCTTTCCATGTGCGTTCCATGCGTATTTAGTTTGACTAATTATCCTCTTTCCCCTTCCCTTCTTAGCTCCTCCCCCTCTTTCTTTCAGCGTGTGGACATTCTGTACCTCCGGCTTTTCCTGGCACAGCGCTGGGCAGCACTGACTGCCTTTCACAGCAAGCGGACAATTTGAGGGACGGTGATAAAATCTTGCCAGCTCTCTCTCTCCTGGCCAGGGCTACAGGTCGGCTTGGGCTCCTGGCAGCCTCCGTGTTCCCCGGCATGCCACCGGAAGGCAAATGTGCCCACCTCTCTGATCAATCAAAGGCCACCAGCCATTTGCATCTGAGGGCTGACCACAAAGTGTTAGGGGGGGGGTTCTGTTACCATATTGAAATCTCTGTCTACCTGCCACTCTTTGAATACGTGTGTATTTTGCATTGCTTCGAAGGTAGTAAAAATAGAATTAGTTGTGTAATTATTACTTCCCAAAAATGAACAAATGAGATTGACATTTTGGTGTGCGAGAAGGGGAAGGTCAACACAGCGCATGTCTACCAGGTGCCGTGTGTGTGTGTGTGTGGGCGGGCGGCCACACAAGCTGCACTAGTGCGGCTTGAGGTTTAACTATCTCACAAAATGTACAATAGTAAAACTCAAGTTACAAAGTAAATAATAATGTAGGCTATATGATTATAGTAAGGTGTAATTTATATCAACCCAGAGCGTGCACGAGCGTGCACGCACGCACACGCATACACACAAGCAGTCAGTACGTGCTTACAGTGTGTATAGTGTGTATACACAGTGCCTGTGTATACACACCTCTGAATTGCTGTGTGTGCATCACCCATAATGGGACGATGGGTACAATGGCTAAGAGTTTGGCCCACATCCCATTGGGCCACAGCTAGACCAATCAGCTTCCGTGTGTGTGTGTGTGTGTGTGTGTGTGTGGCTTGGCGACCCAGCACGCTCTGTTTCCTTGTTGACTGGCCCAAAAGGATACTTGTACGCCACCTGTTGTATGCAACCTAATCAGATGACACAGCGTTTCTATGCAGTCTTTTTTTTAATGTATGTGAGTATGAATTGGCAGGTATCACTGACTGACTGACTGAAAAAGTGCTTGCGCTACATTCTAGAGAGTAGGTGGCGGTAATTCACCATGTAGACAGTAGGTGGCGGTAATGCACCAAAAGCGTTGGATCTCAACTCCTGTGGTTCCACGGAGGAACATTGCATGCTGAATTATCTATTGGCCTATGGTGTTTGCTCATGCTCGTGACTGGCTGAACTGGGCTTGCTTGCCTAGTTTTTATTTGTGTATATACGTATATTTCTTCTTCCCATGCACGCTGATAATGCATCCATGCATGATGGCTGCATTATTCTTGTTATCCCTCTGTGGTTTCCTTGTTTCTTTGTGAAACGTGGGCCTGAGCAGCCATTTAAAACGTTAACGTGAATAACGGCTATACTGTAAATAAACCTTATAATGTTTGGGATGGCTTTGCACACTTTGTTCACATCTTGACATACTTCAAAATGCTAAGTCCACATTTTCTTTAATTGATTAAACTTCTTCATGTAGGCAAGAGTCGACCAAGGCTTTATATAGTAATCTTGACTGAGAATGTTAGCAAAATGTCAAGCGCAGCTACACGCTACGCTACTAGGGCCCTGTCAGCGAAACAACCTTGTCACAGAAAAGCAATCTTGGCGTGAGTAGCTGTTTCCATGACAGCATGTATGTCTGTGAACTTGTACATTAATGCAAAAGTGATTTGAGCATGGCTTGGTGTGTGTGTGTGTGTGTACTCCAGTTTAACAGACTGCAGCTGGCTGCAACATTATTATTAGTATTATTATTATTATTATTATATAAATTTTTCCCCCCTTTTTAAATCTGCTCGTTTAGATAAACTGATGAGTCACAGTAAGGGGCAGAGGCATCTCCTCCGACCATCGCTTTTCTCTACACACACACGGTGACACTTCCACATGTGTCAGCTGACGTATAATGCGCAGGCCCAGCTCGTGACACACCTTCCACGCACCAAGCCTTCTTGGCAGCAGTCTCTCGACAACATGTGGCCTAGCTCACCAACTTTGCTTTTCTCACACACCCTGGCTACTCGGCAGCTGCTGTCTGGTGCCGCCTCTGTTTTTGCAGAGGTGTTCATTCTTGTAACGCACGGATCTTTGTCAGGCAGGTTTAGGTCTCCGTTATTCTCCCTCTTAATAATAATGTCTATGTATTTTTTATTTTTTTTGTAAGATACATTTTCACTTCCACAGATGCAATGTCTTTCTAAAATTGTGAAATATTGTGGTGTCTATTGTGTGAGCAGTGTGTTATGACCTGGCTCAGAGTCTGCTACATAAGAATGCCTAAGGAAAATATATATTAATTTATTGAACAGTCCATATAAACTACAAAATAAACGTAAGAAAGTAAGTGAATGCAATGAATTATACGACGATGAGCGCGTTGAATGTTAACAAAACAAGTTAAGTTGTTATAAGTTGGCAACAAAACAAACGATTTAGAGGCGGGGGGGCTAAATGTGCTGCCAGCACATTTAAATAAAGAACACACATCATTAGGGCATTGACGTTCCCCATTCTGGCCGCAGGCTTTTGTAGTAACTAAGACAGGTACGTCACACGTGCGTGCAGTATCGTAGTAATTGTATTTAAATTGGGGAAATTATACAAATAAGCCTGGTTTAGTCTTTTTCTTGCAGCCTGGGTTCTTAGCATCTGGCTGCTAGCTAAGGTGGTTGGTCCTCGAGAAGATGAGCGCCTGGCCCGTGGATTTGAGGGCAAATGTCGACTACGCACGTGGCGTCTTATTAAATTACTCTCCCTCTCCTCGTTCACCCCCTTGCTTTCTCTCTTTCTCTGTTAGCGCGCTTCTTTTCATTCTATTTAGTCGTCCTCTGCGCAGGAAGGTGTGCCGAGAGAGAGGAGGGGAAGGGGGGGGGGGAGAGAGGGGGAGAACCCTCTTTGATCGTATTCCAAATTCATCACGTCCGCTTCATTTGGTCGCCGCCAGTCAGTTTAGCTTTCCCTCTTTTTTTTACTCTCGCTCTCTTTCTGCGTGTCTGTGCATGCGACCCGAGAGATGAACAGGAGGGGGAGGCGCTTAAAAACAATGGCTTGTTGTCCTCCCGGTCTCGCTCGGTGTTTGTTGTGGTTGAGGTCAGACTGGCATGGCGTGTAGCTGCTGTTGCGTACGGGAAAGAGAAAGATACTGCTCTGTTGACGTCTGCTGGGCGGTGCGTGGCTTTACGTCTGTCACGACACACACACACACACAGTTCCTGCTGGTCAAGGAAGTTCTGTAATATCATGGAATAGGAGTATATTCCAGACATGGAAAGTCAGGGACATCGTTTTTTGGGTTGAATCATGGAATATTAGGCAATTTTATTTGTAACATGCCTGAGAGCCTTACTGTATTGTTGTCAATCGGTGCAATTCCCACTGTAAGTTGATGGGGAAAGCGCTTTAAAATTGACCAGAATGCTGTAAAATGAAGTGTTTGACTTTCCAAGGAAGGACTCCCAGACCCTCCACATAAGGAGGACACCCCCACTCCTTATGAACCTAATTAAACCAGTAGTCTGAATGAGTACATTTGCAAAGTTTCACATTCATTTTTGGTTTGTTAATCGTTGCCATGTTGTCTGACCCTTTTATACAGCCATTATTCTGTTGTTGTCACCGCTTTACCCCCCGACACACGCACACGCACACACACACACACACACACACACACACTACACTTGCAAGCTTTGAGTCGTGAGTTAATCGCCCTAACCTAGGCATGGGCTAATGGCAGACAGAAATCCTTCTGGCGAACATCCACATTTTCCTCATTTGATTTGTTTGCTTTAATATCGGTGGGATTAAATCCAGGCCTAATAGCCCACTAGAGAGAACAGATGGTGGTATTATTATTATTATTATACAGTAGGCTGTTTGTTATAGACTGTAGCGGATCCCAGAATACAGCACTGTCCAGCCATCAAATGAATCTGACACGGACATAAGTGGACTTTGTCCAGCAACACAGCAGTTGTAACATCTTGCATCCACACACACTTTTGAGTGAATGTGGTGGATTTAGGTGTCTCAGTATTGTGTGGCTGTGTAGAGACCCCCCCCGGTGTACAGCCACCTCTTAACGATTTGTTCTTTGGAGTATTGTGCCGTTAACTGACATCCCAGGGAATATGCATCACCGCCCCATCCAACATCTACCAGGTGTAAACGGTTTAAAAACTCACCTCGGGCCTCCCTGTGTGTGGGTCAACCGGGGCTTCAACATAAAAACCGGTTCTAGTCTGCAACTGGTCCCTCTAAAAGCTGCCCCTGCCTCCCCCACCCCTGAATTCTCCAGCTGGACGGCCATTAGTCACATGTCCGTGCATCACATCCGTTACTCGCTCAAAGAGCTGTGATCCACGATGACTCACCCCTCTCTCTCTCTCTCTCTCTCTCTCTCTCTCTCTCTCTCTCTCGCCCCTCCCCTCTATCCCTCCCCAGTGAGCACCTGTCGTGCGCCTTCACCTTCTTCCTGCACGGCGACAGCAACGTGTGCACCAGCGTGGAGATCAACCAGCACCAGCCCCTCCATCAGCTGACGGAGGAGCACCTCGCTCTGGCCCAGCAGGCCACCGCCCCCTTCCAAGGTGGGCGCCATATGCCGCGCAGGGGTGTGTGTGTGTGTGTGTATGTGTGTGTGTGTGTCGCGTCTGTATGGCACTGGAGGTTTGTGGGGTGTGAGGAGATATCTGGGTGTTTTTAAAACGTGAGGATGTTTCTCGTCGAGGCGAGCAGCTGTCTCACGATATTAGCGTGACACAGCGTGAGGGTTAAATTAGCATAGAAGATGCTCACGCCAAACGTTTAAATAGTTTGAATTTTTGATACTTTGTGGAAACCAACGGCGACAGACGAGACAGGAACAATATAATTAAAATAGTGCCGTACACCATTTTGCATTTTGTGACTTTCAGGTGAATAATTTTTAAAAATGTATATATTCATATTTTTAATATTTATTGTAATTGGAGATTTCTTAAAAACTGTTCAAATGTTCCTGTGAACCCAATATTGTGTATCGTCACACCCCTAGTGTACTGCCAAGAACACGCAACACGGTCTCACCACAACCATTTCTCCAGATGTTGTTGAGCAATGGGGAAGCTTCCTTACATAGATGTGTTAATATTTCCGGTGATACCTGCTGGGCATTGCATTTACATAAAAAGGTCAAAGAAAAGCTTAAAGAAAAGGTCTTTACTACAAATTGCCACGTTGCCAATTTGGGAAAAATGCCTCAAATAAAGTCGCATTTATACATTTTTTTTTTTTTTTTTTGCATTATTTTTTTCTCAGCACTATTTCTCCCCTCCTTGTCCATTATGTAATCAATTCCCATTGTAAAGCTACCACGGTAACCTGTCACCTATACAAAGAGGTGCTAATCACAGTGGAAATGATTGGCCAAGGGGCTTACAGTAATAGCTTTTAATAATTAATTAATAAAAAAATATATCTAATGAATTTCAATTACAGTAGTTCCTTTGCTACAATTCAGCGCTATGTGCTTGTGGCGGTATGGCGACCTGTCAGTTAACCTGGCTTCAGTCGTCAATCAAATGGCCTCACACCCTTCCAAACCGTCCTCCGCTAAATGGCACACCCGGGCGAGAGGAATAAATACAATACGCTGTCTCCAGGAAGTGACCTCATAAAAGGGCCGCAGAGTGAACGTAATGAACTCACAGCCCATTACACTGATCCGAGCACATTTGACATGTCTTCAGGGAGTCAGGGGTTGTCTCGCAGACCCATGGAAAATAGAAGGGGGGTGGTGTTGACAGGAAAACTGGTAAACCATATCCAGAAATGTGGTGAATTTGATCTCTTACCCCCCTTCCTCCCGCCCTCCCTCCTCCTATTGGCCATGGGTTGTACGGTATGTGCTCTTCCAGGGAAATCGACAAGTCTGCTGGAATTGAATTAAAGCGAGTTTGATGCAGACGGGACGGTGTTGTGCACCGCTGCCAGCGCTCCACCACAATGTAAATAATACGAGGCTGTCCGTCCTGTTAGCGCTGAGCCAGTGGGCGTAGGCTGTGAGGCCAAGTGGCGCTTGCTCGCGTGGTCTCGTGTCTCCGGGGTGATACGCCCGTGTCGACACGGTGGTTGGCGTGGGCTTTTAGTTCTCAAGCTGCACAGCAAGCACAGGCTTTATCGCAGGGTTCCACTGCGTTTGGGCACCTGGTAAAGGATGTCCATGACTTTTGCCTCCGTTTCCGCGACACACGCAGTTTATCAACCCCTCCGCCTGCCTACAAGTCAGTCCACACTCCACAACGCGCAGCAGCCTTCCACGTCTGACAGATACGAACACCTTATGGTCCCGCCTGTCCTCCAGCCCGGTCTAGGCAGAAACGTGTCTCGTCTGGCTGTTTCTATCTTCTGAATGGAAGAGCTGGTCTTTAGCCTCAGCCACCGGATCGATACCGCGGATGGGGGACGGGACGAAGGCCATCTAGTCTTGTAATGACACGGGGCCGAGCAGCCGCACAGAGGGGGACATTAACAAATGATCACCCCCACACACCAGCCCAGCCATGCGCCTACACACACCCACACCCATCATGCTCCTCTCTGTTCCATTTATACTGCCCCCTCCACCTCTTAACAAGGTGTTCCTTGTGTGTGTGTGTGTGTGTGTGTGTGTGTGTGTGTGTGTGTGTGTGTGTGTGCGCGCGCGCGCGCGCGCACCTAGCATGTGTCGCGGTGACACGCGTGCCGCTCATTTCCTCCCATGCATTATGCATGCTAGGCGATGGCTCATCTCCGCGACAGCCTGCCCCGGGTCCTGCATCTCGCACACGTCAAATGTGCCTGTTGTTGTTGTTGTGGTGGTGGTGGAGCGGCATAGTTTTATTTACAGGGTTTTGTTTACGGCCTCAAAGAGGTCCACACCCTCCCACAAGCCCCTTGCCGGTAATTGCCGTCGGCATCGCTCCGTAAGTGTCTGGCGAGGTGCGCCAGGGACCATCCAGGTCCAGCGGCACTTTAGAAAGGTCAGCGCACCGCTGATTTGTCCGGGGATTGAGGGATAAGAATGAAGGAGGTGACAGGAGGTGACGGGAAGGAGGCCGTGAAAGAGAAGAATTACGACGAGGGAGGGTATATATGGGGTGGGGTTGTGTAGGTGGTGGTGGTGGTGGTAAAATACTGCCTGTTTCATATTTGGCTGACGTTTCTCCTTGTACCCGCAGTGATCCTGAGCCCTTTCGGTCTGAACGGCACTCTGACGGGTCAGTCGTTCAAACTGTCAGACCCTCCCACTCAGAAGCTCATCGAGGAGTGGAATCAGTTCTATCCCATCAACCCCGGCGCCAAGGAGGACCGGATGGAGGACATGGACTGGGAGGATGACTCTCTGGCCTCCGTGGAGGTCCTCGTCGGTAACCGCACTTTCCTTTTTTAACACCCGCTAAATATTTAGTGTGTGTTTTATAGAATAAACCCGGGTGAAACCCGAGGCGTGTTCAAATTCGCAGTGGCGAATGTTTGCGAACGTTATGCGAACATACTCCAACACCTTACAGTTTGCTTCGAATTCGCTTTGTGAACACAGGTTCGGAAGGGGTAGTCCTCGTCGATCACGCATGGACACGAAGGGACGCCCAGCGTTCAATTTCATAAAGTTCAAAGCAAACGTGTTAGCCACGAACGTTCGCCAATTTTGAACACGCCTCAGGTTCCTCAAGAAGTTGGTGTGATCGTGCTTCCTGACCTAACTTGTGGCTTCATTCTGATGCTAACGGTGCACCCTCTCTCTCTCTTCCACCCTTCCAAACCCCTCAACACCTCCTTTGTGTCCAGGCGGTGTGCGAATGGTGTACCCCGCCTGCCTGGTACTGGTGCCCCAGTCTGACATCCCCCTCGTGGCCCCTGTGGGGTCCTCCCACTGCGTTGCCACTTACACGGGTGGCCACCAAGTGCCTGCCTCCCAGCGAGAGACTGCCATTTCCTCAGTCACTCTCACCCCTCCCACCTCGCCCGAAGAGGCACATACAGGTAGGGGCTTCAAAGTAAAATACCCCTTCCCTTCGTAGCTAGGTCCTGAAGCCGCTGTGGTCGACGCCCAGTCTCTTTTTATTCTGTTTCACTTTTAAAGCATTACACATTATACATTTACCGCATTTAGCACACGCTTTTATCCAAAGCGACTCAGAATCAGTACATTTTGTCAATAGATGAACAAGTCATACACCGGTAATTGTAAACAAACTACATTTAGTTAGAATTACTAGAGCATCATATAATAACAAAGTCAATGCTAATGCCTAAACAAGAACGTGCTTATTTGTAAGAGAAGGAAGGAAGGAAAAATGTTTATTAAAAAACTTTTTTGACCTCCCCGCTTTGTAAATGAGTAAATACAACGGACTTATGTTTTCCACCTTCTTCCGTAGCAGCAGAACAGCTCTCCCCACAACAGCCCCCATCGGCAAAGCTAACCTCCCACCATTCTCCCCCACAGTGGACTTCCAGTCGGCCCAGAAGTGGGCGAGGCTGTCGGCGTGTGCGTGCGACGGCCTCGGCGTGGACAGCACTACCCTCCACGGGGGAAAGGTGCCCTGGCGGCTCTCCAACCAGGTCGTGGAGCGCGTGTGGCAGGAGTGCAACATCAACCGGGCCCACAACAAGTACGGTTCACCGGCTCAGGGAGCTCGCTGGCTTTTCATCACTCCCCACCCCCCCTCCCTTCCCTCCCCTCCCCTTCCCTCCCCTCAGAGACTTGAGCCCCCCACTATGCTGTTTAAGCATAACAGCCATAGTATTATTTCATAGCAATTTAATATAAAATATGCTATAAAGAACATGATGATAATTTAATCTTCTGGTAGACCCACGACCCACATTTTCGGAACCACTTCACTAGCGACTCTTGAAATGCGATGCTCAGAGAAATGAGTGGTTGTTTACCGTAATATTGATACGTCTGGCAGAAACCCAGAGGAAAATGCTTACTCTAGCGCACACCATACATGCCCGCGCTTTTTAATATCTACATATTTATCGTAACACCTTCTGGCTGCACGGCTATTACATACACTCTAATGTTTGAACATTTATTCATCAACCCATTTTCTGGGATAGTAAATGGTTTTGAACAAGGTTGGAAATGGTAATCTACTGTAATTAAAGGTTCAGTTGGGGTTTTTATAGCCGCAAGCCACTTGTGATACTCATCAGCATTAAGTTTGATGCGTTGGGGCTTTACCCAGGATCCTTTGCTCAATGTGACCAGCCTCAACACAACACAGGCCTTTTCTATAGAAAAACTTGCCATTCAATACAGACAGTTAAAGTTGTTGCACCCATCTCTACCCCTTTTTGCCTAAAGTGGTATTTTGAACAATAAACTATACACTGGAGCAGAAACGATGGATCCTGGTCTGTTCCACTCATTGGCATATAGCATTTATTTTAAGTAGTCTTACAGAAATGTCAAGAACATCGAAGAATAGCTTGGCAGGGGGGCAGGCTCGGCAGCAGAAGTATGTCGCGCCTGTATTGATCGATGTTTCTTTCTCTCACCTCAGACGGAAGTTCTCAGCCACCACCAACGGTACCTGTGAAGAGGATTTACAAGAGCAAGCAGGAGCCTGGGATTTTGTAGAGCATTCAAAGAGGTCGCATTGCAACTGCTCTAGGTACATATGTTTTCTTGTACAATACACGTGTTAAAGGTGGAGTCAGCGATTAATACGCTTTTTGTCAAATTAAGCGAATATCTCCTCACGTTTGCTAGCTATCCGTTCTGTGTGTGTGAGCTGAAAGAAATGCCATGTTGTTTCTACACGGCCCCCAACTCTGTAAACGGCAACACAAACAGTGTGGTGCAGACCGCACCACACAACAATATCTTACCCTTGACAGTGTGTTTCCAATGTGTGGGGCGGAGCTTCTGAGGCTGCACCTTATATGGCATTGAAGGGAGAGGTGTTTTTGTTTTGAATAACTTCAAAGTATCAACAAGCTTTCTCCATTATGACTGACTCCACCTATAAGGATATATAAACGTGGATACTTAATTTATTCAAGGATATTTGACTAAATATGGTCAAGTGAATACCGTACAGGGAATCACCTGAGGTGCGTTCAGAATTGGCAAACAGTGGCGAACGTTCGTGACGAACATGTTTGCTTTGAACTTGAATTTTGAACGATTTGTGTAAACCTTCCAAAAATATTAAACTGTCACCCGTCATCCAGCTTCAACGCGTGTTTGTCGAGAACTACCTCATCAAACCGTTTGCTTTTGTTCGCAAACGTTCGCGGCGAACACAATGCAAACGCAAAACTGTTTAAATATGTTTGCAAACGCAAACCTCTGCTGAAAAACCTTTCCCGAAGAGGTTACACAGAGTTTACACAGCTCTGAACGCTGGAGGGGAGGTGCTGAGTCGGCAGAATCCTGTCTGCAAGCTGCATCCACCGCATTTGACAAGCGTATTATTCTTCATACTCTTCAATCTATCATTATTTTGTGTTAAGTGACAGCCATATCGGGGCTGAGACCCAATGCCAGCTTGTGTGTGTGTAAGTCGGACATGTTTAACTGCTGGGAATAGTTTGAAGGAGAATGACTAGAGAGCGACCTCTTGCTCGGCGCTCCAGGGACGGAAGCGGCCAAGACAGGGTCTGAACTCTGCGCGTCTGAACCCTCCTAATGTTGACAAACGGGCCAGCGATATGTAGACTTGGATAATAGCCAGCACTGTAGATGTCACCGCTTTCTTTTTTTTTAAATATTATTTTTGTTATTTATTCATGTGTCTTCCAGGCGAAAGACAGTCGCACTTGTCGTTCTACTGCACACACAATCTACTGGGACGCCACAGTGGGGAAAAGCTGTAGTGGGCATGAACCCCACCAACCCCACACACACACCATACATGCACTGACATACACAAGAAAACCTTTTGTAGCATGTTCTCATAATTATCTTCCTGACACCTTGCACCTTGGCATTCTGTGATAGTGGAGTGTGTGAACACATGTTAATATTATGGTAATATTCAGGGAAAGGGTAGCCTACCACAGTGAATACAGCCACGGCCTCCCGTCTCTCTTTAAATGATCCACCGCTTTTTTGAATGGAGCAGCGTTGGCGGATGTTTTTTCCTTGTTGAATTTTGACACGCTTGCGATATGGCACGCTGTATCTCGAAGAGGCTTGATCTTCTTTAGATATCATTATTTTTTATTTTTTATTAAACCCATATGGGAATATGCAAACACAGTTGAATTGGCTCTTCAGACGGAGAGCTGTAAAGACCAATAACTATGTGTGAAATGTATGATTAGGGGGAAATTCTGTGCCCTGTGCAGCTGTTCCAGTCATAGGGGACCTGGAGAGGGGGGGCTTGGCCTGCAAAGGATTGCTGGGCACATTGGGCGAGTCAGCTGGGGCATGTTAATTTGTTGGAGGCCGCCCAGAGTTTCGGTGACATTGAGGAGGGAAGCCCCGCGTGGCGCCACTTTTAATGACCCTTGGCTCAGAGAGACGGGGCGAGAGAGGGATAGAGAGAGAATCTGTTCATCTCGCCGTGCAGTTGTTGGGACACACAGCTTCCCCGGGCCGCTAGGGTCGTCAACACCCTAATCTCTGGCCACAGGAGGCCCCGGGGCACTCTCCCCCACAGAGGCTAAGCACCAGGCGCTAACCCTGAAGCTGGTCTCGCTGGAGGTGTGAGTGTGTTGACACCAGTTGTGGCTGTGGCTATAATGGGAGAAGTACGTTGTGGACTGACCTAATGGGGGCTTCTATGTAAATACAGGCATTTGGCAGCGCGGTGGTGAGGTCCTGATTCTGGTGCGATGTCACTAGCTTAGTTTACATGGACACTTTTTTTGTCTGTCCGAATGGAATCTTTCGATTTGAAGATTTAAATGTTTAAATGGGATGTCACCTAATCGGTTCTGGTTGTTTACAAGCGCCGTCACCGCTACCAAAAAGGCTAGATCTGGCTAGCGTCTTGTAGGTAAGTTGGTAGAATGAGGCTATTTGTGTGACTGGTGGAGAGATTTAATGCTCCAGATGAAGTCTCCGTACTAACTCCCATTCACTTGATTACGTGTGCTGTAGTTGTTTTGTCCAGACTTTGTACAGTGGCTGTGCAGAATAGCCTGCCGGCCTCACACAAAACAACTTTAAGTTAAGTAAAACAAGGCATACGCAGAAGAACGCAACCAGGAAGAAACATTTACCTTTGGGACAGGCTAACCTTTGCTTATGGAATGCAATTTCAATCTGATTGGGCTTTTCTCTTCCGATTGAGGTGTTTTTATATGGAGTGTTTTCTTTCGGGTTGGGCATTTAACATGATTCCAATGGGAATAATAGGGTCCATGTAAACGCAGCTACTGAGACAGCAATGCTGCACCTCTGTGTGAATAGACTATGGGGGCTTTGAGTAAATAAATGCTGATTTGGGGGGCTATATGACATGTGTGGTTGTTGAAACGATGCTTGCTTTGCTTTATTGATACAATAGATTTTGGCCTGACTCATCTTGATATCCTTCAGTACCTTCTCGTACGTAATTGCAAAAACCGCGAGTGCTTAAGCATTTAAATGAAAACACTTTTCAGGCTACTGTAGATACTGAGTGAATTATTAAAAGTGTGTTCTGTAAACGGTTGTTTGCCGAGTGTCCCACACAACTTCATCATTATTTAAAGTAAATGTTTCTGCTCCCTAATTGGTTCGCCATGGATTAGTCAAGCAGCCGTGACGCAGGTGAGAGCAACTGAGTAATTAGTTGTTTTTCTGGATTGAGCAATTTGGAGAATATACCAGTTTACCAGTGGCTGCTTAATTCTCTCTCTCTCTCTCTCTCTCTCTCTCTCTCTCTCTCTCTCTCTCTCATATATCTGTTTATTTAATCTCAGTGCTGACGTCACACAAAATTTATCTCAGGCCCCCCTTGGGCTTCTACACAGGTCAAGTATCGATTACTTACACCAGTCATTGTAAGTAAAAGGTAGATCGGGATCGTATCGGATAAAGGACTATGAGGAAGAATGTCAGTAAGTAGGAGCGTTACGAGGTCACGAGAGGTCATTGGCTGAGGTACCAAAGTGGATTCTGAAGACCCACCCCTGTGTCAGCTGTCAATCAGGCCGGGTCTGTCCACGCCCACACAGCCCTGAGAAGAGTTAAATCGCCCTAACTAACACAAAACACCTGTGTGTGGTAATACAGAGGCTTTAACCAAGCGGCAACCTGGTTATGAGATTGAAATCGCAGAAGTGACAAACAATGCAGTCCCTCGAATGGCCACTAGACTGGCTCTAGGTCAAGTCAAAAATAAAATGGTTTTGGTCTCTAGCTAATTTCCCTGTTCATGGCAACTGTACAGGGGTACATTTTTAAATAACTCATCAGTTACACTACACTATACACTAAATCATACATTAATCCCATTGTTATGGATAACCGGGAGATATCCAGGCGGCGTGAGTTTCAATCCCGTTTTTCAGGAAACCCTATTGTGGCTGACGTCACTTTATTAATACTGTTAACGCGCATGCGTCTCTCCTTGCAGGTACAAGTCGTCGAAGCAGCGGGCGGGCGGCGCCCCGGGCCAAGCCCCGTCGTCAGGGCAACCCTGCCAGCCCACGGCCAAGCACAAAGCCGGCGGCGGCGATAAGCCGGAGAAGGGCGACAAGCAGCAGAAGAGGCCGCAGACGCCCTTCCACCACCGCAGCCCGGCCAGCGACGACGCCGCCGCAGCCGTCTCCATGGAGAGCGAGGCGGCTGCGGCGGCTGGCCAGCGGCTGGGGGTGCGGGGGGTCGGCCAGGAGGGGGGCCGCTTCCCCAGCATGGGCCCCCCCTCCGAAGCGGCGGCCGCCAAGCCCCCGCTGCTCCAGGGTGGCGGGGCGGTAACGGGCGGAGGACCCCCGGGGCAGGCGGGCTGCTCGCCCCAGCCCCCTCCGCTTAGCCCCCACCCCAACGAGGACCCTTCGGAGAAGAACCCTGCCACCCCCAACAGCCAGCACTTCTACCAGCCGGCCCCGCCACGGCCGGGGGAGACCCACGGGGGCCTGGAGGGGCTCCACCACCACCACCACCACCAGGGGGCGGCCTACCCCGAGCCGCCGGAGCCCACCGTGTACGTGGGGGCGGCGGTCAGCCTGGGCGGGGACGACTCCCACTCACCCTGGAGGTTCTTCAACCTGCCCCGGAGGAAAGAGGCGGAGCTCGCCACGCCGCTGTTGCCCGGCGACAAGCTGAGGGACGAGGCCTGCCAGGACGGCCTACAGTCGGTCACAGAGTGAGTCCCCTCCCCATGTCTGTTGTCTCACTGGCCGACCATCCAACCACCCGTATCTCCCCCACCCGCTCTCTCTCTATCGACAAGAGAACAACAGACACGCCCATTTTAGACCATTGCCATTAGTCAAAAGGGGAAAAGCCCACCATGTCTCCCAAGCAGCCCCGGTGTGCCCTATGTTACAGGCGGCATGTTAATCTCTTGCTATTTGCCCCCTTGGCATCATACATCACCAATGTGCAGGGCCAGCACTCTGCGCTGATCCCTTTAGCGCGCACGCACACGCACACACACACACACACACACACAGAAGGGTAAAGATAAACTTCTGTGGTTCACAGCGGAGTCCAAAGTCTTTTAAACTCTCTCCTCCTGATGGATATCGGCAGGATAATTCAGGCGCCTGCTTCTCTAATGGGCTCAGCTGTGTGTGTCGAGCCGCAGCATCCGTCCAGAGTGTGCAGGGAGAGGCTGTACGGCCCTCTACCACTAGCCTGGTGTAACAGACCCACGATGCACTTGGTGAACAGGGTCTGGCCACGCTCCATTGGGAAGTATTAACGGTCGCTGCCTCTTACTGGGCGTAGTACTGGTTAAATGTTTTTTAAACTTGACAGCCTTTAACCATTCAGCGTTATTACAACTGTTTGTATTGCCTCATCTAGCTCTATCACTATTTAGTAACGCGCTGGACTTCAACGTCATCTCACTAACCCACCCTGATTGGTCCGCCAGCAGGCTGGCTGTGAAAGCACTAAAGCGAACAGGGTTTCCAGACTATAATCTCAGCTAAAATATTGAGGGGCGGAGCCAGGCCGAGAGGAGGGTCGCAGGCAGCGAGAGGGACTGCCAGTAGGATGGCTAAGAGGCCGTGCTGGGAGTTATGGATTGATGGAGGGAGGCAGGGAGGGTTATGCAATCCATCGAGGCCTCTGCCCGCTGCTGGAGCCAGAGCTATTCTGGCGCGCTGTAATCCTTGCGTCCCGTGGCTTTGAATGGCCGCTAATCTCTGGTCTGGGACAGCCGCGCACCATCGCACCGCATCAGGCCTGGCCTGGCCGACGGAGGAGGTTTGGGGTGGAGAGAGAGGGAGGGAGGGATGGAGGTGGGGGATAGGTCAGTCTTTAACTTTTTCTACGCAGTGGCCGGTCGCTTTCCTTCTCTTGTTGCTGCTCTGGTAGCTACAATAACGCGCTTGCTAGCCAGGCACGTCAGCTGTCGACGCGTGTATAGCAGTGTGTTCAGAGTAGTACATAGAATTAGTGTGTACTGTAGCACCACACAATGTCTACTTACTATGTAGTACTAAGTGCGCTACATTAAGGCCAGCCAGAGGGATTTTCATATCATTTGCCTGCTGGAGGTAGTTGGACGTGAATAAATATATTATGTCATTTTGAATGAGCTCACTAGCTCACTAGCTACTAGCATGTGTTTTCAGTGCTGATTAGTGCATTACAGGCCTATTTATAGTGCAGCTCCCAGCAGCAGTAGTGGAAATCTCAGCATGCCTAATAGAGCCAACATGCACCCCCTCCCCTCCATGGCTCCAGGCTGATGTCAACGTCCAGGTGGCCGCTGAAGGTGTCGGAGGAGCGAGTGAAGATGTACCGGGCCAGGCAGAACCGCTACCTGGCCGTGGCCTCCGTCGCCGACGGCGACCACGAGCCCGAGGTGGACCCGTACGCCTTCGAGGAGGGCGACGTCAAGTTCACCTTCTCCAACAAGAAGGACAAGGCGTGCGGCGAGCCCGGCAAGAAACACAAGGTGAGTGTGCGCTCTCAAAGACGCGCGCCTTGAGTTTATGATCACCCCCCTCCTTCCCCCTCCTTTCCCCCCAAACGGCACCGTTAAAGCTATCGTAAGTCATTCCCTCCCTCAGAAGGGGACGGGTAGAGACCAGCGCCATTTAGCACTCTGGTGCGGCATTTCTATTACTGTGTGTAATACCGCGCGGTACGGACTAAATGTGCTAATTTATTTATTAAAATAGATAAGCCTCTCTTTGGCTGCTCTTGTCACTTTGGCTCCGTCCCTCGAGTCTTGTCCGAATAACGGGAGAGAGCTTTAGTTGACGTGCGGGGGGAGGGGCTAGGGGGAGGGGGGAGGGGCTAGCCTATCTTCCGTTTCCCTGTTCTATGTATGTACACCCAATGAGCATTGCTTAGCTGTGCCTGTGGGGGCTCTGCCTGTCCTTACAAACCTGTTAGCTATAGATCGCCCCCTAAGGGTTCGTGCATCCCCTGAGGGGAGAACCCAAGTGCAATCCCAAGCGGGCGTCATTTTCTTGCGGTCTTCCGCCGTTGTCTGCGACAGTATGTGGGAGGTGTTGGTTCTTGTGTTTCCACTTCCCGCTATCCTGCTAACCTCGTAACGGACCTCGGCTCCGTTTCGCTCCATGTCGACGATGCTTCAGCGCGAGAACCTCGCTTCACACACCTCTGAGTGCAAGCCACTCTCAAGCCTGTTGTGGCGATCAAACTTCAAAAGCGGAATTATTAATACTTGCTCCCGATTCGCTCAAATGTTGACTTGCTTCCAAGGCGCTTTGTTAGCATCGCAAGAAGAAAACCACACAGCCACACTGTCATCGGGTGGCCGGGCCCACATTCTGCGGTCTCGAGGAGGTGGTGTGTCACGACCTACTAATTAAGTGGCTGGCCTGTGGATGGAAATAGCTCTAGATGGATGGGGGAAGGAGAGAGGGCGGGAGGGAGGGAGTGAGAGGGACAGACACAGGGAGTTCTTTGTGCGGGGAAGTCTCTGTTAGGATGACGGCAACACCAAGCTGCGTGGATATGCAGATAGGTAGGTATAGTATGTACTGTATTTGTACTGCACGTACAAAGGTGTGTGTGTGTGACATACACACAGTTTGTTGGTGTAGGTGACACACTGCCACCTGTGGGTTTTGGCCTGGGTGCAGATGTTTGAGACGCTGTGCATTGGTCCTTTTGTATAAGGGAAGCAGAAT
This sequence comes from Typhlichthys eigenmanni, assembly GCA_027564635.1. Taxonomy (NCBI): domain Eukaryota; kingdom Metazoa; phylum Chordata; class Actinopteri; order Percopsiformes; family Amblyopsidae; genus Typhlichthys; species Typhlichthys eigenmanni. Next base: position 23,363 of record JAODUK010019005.1, read on the forward strand.
AAAGCCCGCTACACTGGCAGGAACGCCCCGGAGCGTAATGAAATCAATGACTAGAACATAGAATTCCCATTCCCCAGCTACTGCTGCACAGTGTGTGCAGTACACTGTGTCCACATGACCCATGCCCATGAGGACACACGCACGCACATTGAGAAGAGCCACCATCGCAGCTGTGCGGTTGTGGTAGCCTAAGAGAACGCTATTCGGATTGCGATGTTTGTCGTGATGATGTACACTGGAAATCTTATTTGCCACAGCCAAAGTCTCTCTCTGTCTCTCTCTCTCTCTCTCTCTCTCTCTCTCCCTCTCTCTCCCTCTCTCTCTCTGTCTCTCCCTCTCTCTGTGTGTGTGTGTATGCTATCATCTTTCTGTCATTGCTTTAAGGGTGCCAAAATTAGTTCTCCTTGGAGAGAGCAGCCTTCAGGCACCTGCATAATTCTCCTGAGCAGGGTGGCGTTCCGGCTGTTTGTGTGTTTGGACGTGTGTCGCGTTAGCGGGACCACTGGTCCTCTGTGCAACATCCTTGTTAGGCTCTGTCCCGCTCAGGCGCATTATTTGACAAATGCGTGTGTTTGACCTTTTATCCCGTACATGGATGTGATTGCTGCGGTCGGGAAGCGGCGTGATTGCTGCTCTTTATCGTCTGACGGTTTCTTTTGTAAAGGTTTATATGGCTGGCCCATCTATTTTAAGTGGTGATATTCGAGGATGGTATTAAGATATAGAAAAATGTATGAAATATGACACCCGAAATATTGGCGATTTATTTGAAAGACATTTGAAAACATTTTTTAACCTTACGTACACCTTGATTTTACTGCACTCTAATGCTAATGAATGCTAATATTCTACTTACCGGACCTTTCCGGCACTATAGATTGGGAGACGCTCATGACAAAATACTTAGCCTCCTTTGCCTTCATTATTCCTGCATCTCGTCTGGTAACTTTATTTCTTCCTCTTGCAGGGAGAAGACGGCAGCGGCGGTCCTTCAGATGGTAAGCCTGCTCTCTCAACTGCTTTAATATGCCGTAATATCAGCGTTCATGTCCTCACAACCCCCAGAAGCACTGTGCCGTTCAACGGAAACACACAGCGCGGTTTACGACTGTTTATTCCGAGGCATTCTGTTTAGCTACACTTTAAAGTGAGGGCAATTTAATCATGCCGAAATGTCAAGAGAGGGCACATTCACTCCATCTTGGTTATTTCATTACAGGTCGGCCATGTAACTAGTTTCTCAGGCGATGAGATTTTCAACGGTCGAATTCTGGAAAAATTAATTCTACTACTTGGTCAAATTAGAGCGCAGGCCTGGAAGTCAGTTGGTGTAAAATGATCTCAACTCATAAAAGAGCTCATAAAATTGATAGCCAGCCCTCTAGGAATCGTTCTCAGGTCAGGAGTACAAAAAAACGGAAGGTGTCAAGTGGCTTACGGCTAGATGCTAAATCTGTGCGTGCGTGCGTGCGTGCGTGTGTGTGTTGAAGAAGAAGCCCAGCGCGCGGCTGCCCACAACCGCATGGCTCACACCAGCCTGATCCATGAAACAGACCTGGTGGTGTCCATCAACGACCTGGACAACCTCTTCAACTCTGACGAGGACGAGCTGACGGTGAGCACAGACCACGGCCTTAAGCTGCGATTATATCCCATTAAATGAAGTGCAACCTGCATTGTGTGTGTGTGTGTGTATACGCTCTTGCGAGCAGTTGCCTGTGTCTGTTTACTTGTGTGCATCTCGCGCACACGCATGCATGCGCACACACACAGCACAGATTGAGATTAGATTGTACAGTAGCTTCTCTGTTAGACTGTATAAAATGCTAGTAAGTTACTTACATAGGCAGAATGTGTAGTAGTAATGTCAGCGGAGGCAATATTATAGCGATGGCTAACGCCTGCTGTTGTCTGCAGCCCGGCTCTAGGCGAGCAGTGAACGGAACAGACGACAAATTCAGTACCAAGGAACCCAAGACAGCCGCCCTGGACCCTGTGTCTTGCATCAGTATGTATCTGTCTCAACCTGGTTTTTCACTGTGCCTCCAATAAACTGTTTCCGGTCTCTATGTTCCTTCTAAGCATTTACAGTGGTACACCAGTCTTAAATTAGTATTTATAATAAGCCGTTATAGGTACACATAATACTAAGTGGGGATGCACATTAATAAACCTATAATAACGGTCAATCATCCAATTAAAGCTCTCCCTATTGTCACTGTTTATCACTGTTTGTGCTTAGCGTGTGCCTGGCCACCTAGTGGTAGAATGTATGGTTGTATCTAGTTTTTCAATGCATTCATGTTTAGCTTGTAACTGACAGCTTAGAGCCTTTGGGCTGGAGTTGCTGTCTTGTTTTCTCCTCTGTGCCTGTTAGTTTGGCGTTCTATGCAAACAATGGAGGCTTGCCTCGAGGATGAACTCAATTTGCTTGAAGCAAACATGAAAGCAGAGTTCAGGCTGCACTGTATCAGACGGTGTTTGCTCTAAAAAAAAAAAAAAGGCCTAATTTGTTTGTGAATCAAGCACAGTAACACTTATTCAGGAGTGAGTGTATGTAACTTGTCAGCACAAATATAGCACCTGGAGACCGTGGCTCCCGTCTTTACATCACCGTGACCCACCGTGACTCACTTGGTTCTGGTGACCCAGAACCAAGTGATCCGGTCTATACAACCAGAAACATCTTGTAAGAACTGTAAAGAGTATCCTAAGCTCAGCGAAACATTAGCTTGAAACGGTGCATCATCTTAAAGCCTCTAATGGGATCAAGGATTACTGCAGCGGCACGACAGATGCTCTGTATCCCTTTAGGTCACCTCGATCGTATATGAATCCTAGCATGGGGGGGGGGGGGGGCCGAAAGT
>JAODUK010019026.1:0-26226 GCA_027564635.1 Typhlichthys eigenmanni
GAATTGTGCAATTCAATGCAGTTCATTTATACTTTTTTGAAGGGAAAAAACACTCTTACTGCAGTATCTCCAATGGCATAGCGGGTTATCAACTCTGTCACAACTTTGAAGGTTGTGAGTTCAAAGCTTTCTTGTCGAGCCAGCCTGGATATTGGCTGTTTTTCTGTGACATCTCTTTGCTGCTATGAAATCTTAAATTTTTTTCCCCAAGGGTCCTCAACTTTGGGCCGTGCTTGGACCCCGATCATTACCGCTCCCGGTTATATTTTTGGATGTGTGCTTGTTTATATTTTTATTATAATATTTTTTTTTCCTTGCAGGCCTTTGTGGTGAAGGTGGAGAGAGAAGGCCAGCAGGGGGCAGTACTGGTCCAGAGAACCTTTGAAGAGTTCCATGAACTCCACAGCAAACTTCGGCTTGTCTTTCCTTCCTCTAAGCTACCCAGGTGCAAACACACACACACACACCTGCACGCACAAGCAGACAATCATATAGATGTCTTCTTCCTCTGAAGCACACACGCTCACACTCTGCCTATTGAGTGCTGTGCTAAAACACCTAACAGTGCAGTGTTGCACCGTGACACACTAGCCTCTAAATGCCTTGTCCCGCCTAAAGTTTCCCTAGCCGCTTTGTGATTGGTCGCTCACGAGGGGACGCCATGGCTGATAGGAGGAAAGACGAGCTGAATGGTTATGTGTGGCATCTGATACATGCGTCCCCTGAGGTCGCCGAGGTCAGTCCCACTTTTAGCATGTGTTGTTTACAATACAGTTGTACTTTATGTGCCAAGTTATAGTATGATGTAGAATATGTACTGTATGTCACGGTACACGTCAGTTCAGTTAAATATAAGGTGTCTTAATATATATAGATGTGTCATTATATTTGTTTTTATTAAGGGTGCATGCGTGCGTTTATAAATCCACCTGTTCTTAAGGAAGCAAACATACTGTTTATCACTCTTGAAAAGACACTGATGGTTGCTTGGCCACATGCCTTGTTGTTATTGCCTTGGATATATAGCGTGTGTGATGGTTATCTGCTGTGACGTGGACTGCGGTCTCTCTCTCTCTCATATTGCCTCCCTCACCCCCATCTCTCCGCAGTGTGACCTGATCTACACATTCTTCCATCCTCTGCCAAGAGACGAGAGGCCAGGAACAGTTGTCAACGCCCTGCAGAATAAACCAGCTGGTAAACACACAAGAATGGAACATGCGTGGGATGGTCAATAGTATCCACTGCACATTTCATGTTGTACACTCGCACACCAGCAAATATACACGTGCTCATTGAACATGCTGTTGGGTTCTAAAGTTCATTCAGTGTCCGGTCAGAATATAGCCAGGGTGACTAGATTACATTCAGCCTCAGTAGCTCCAGCATTGCATCATTATTGCATAAAGCACCGTTTGAATGTGTCTACCTAATCTCAGAAACACTATTATGTGACATTTGGTGCATTTAGAAGAGAGACGGTAGTGCAGAATATATTGTTACACCAACTGCTTATCAAACTTTCACAATGGTTAAGTAAACGCATGACCACTGTTTAATGTTTGGAAAATTGACAGTATTTATGCCTCCTTTTTAAACAATGTTTTTCTGTGAACCGTAAATTATGTAATAACAGAAATGATTAATAAGGCGTCATCGTCATTGTTCCTGACAGAGTGCTAGTAAGTGTTTCTGTTCCATTGTTGACATGCATGCAAGTCAGGCACACACTTCAATCAGAAATTCATGTATTGCCTAACTACCACCAGCGTTTTTCAGCCAACTAACTAGTCAAGACTTAAAACATTCTTAAAAGAAGTAAAGTAAAAGAAGTCGACCTAATATCCTCTAAAACTAAAACAAGAACACGATTGAACAATTAAAGTAATGAATTGAAAAAACAAAGACAAATCTTATTTAATTATAGCCAGGCAGGCACCGCAGCATATAATATTCTATGCTGTTCTTCATTCCAGTACCCATATGCTCTGTAATACGTGCATCTATAAACTACACCTTTTAGTCCATTCATATATAGTTTAGTGCTAAATATTTAGCAAACTTGGACATCTTCATATCTTTAGAACACTTCCTTGGACATTACATTGTCTTCTACAGAGTAGACAGCAGTCATAAGCATTTTTTATTTATAATCTTCTCAATCTCCTGCGGTATTTGGTCTGTCCTCATTCCTGGCCTTACTGTCTGAGTCATTTAGTTGACTCCAGTGTCGGAGGTTGAATGTGTATTATGTTTCATTATTGGCAGTTGAATGCAATTGGATGCTCCCAATTAGATGATTCCAAAACATGCAATTAACGTTTGGGAGGATGATGGTTAACTTGTATCCAAGTAACAACACACACATCTGAAAGAACACTTGGCATAGGATAATGGCCTGTTTTTCATTCTGTTCTGCTCTCTCTCCAGCAGAGTTGTGCTGGTCTCCTGTGTCGGGGAAGGAGCTGGGCGAAGTCAAGCTCTCCATCTCCTACAAGAGCGACAAGCTTTTCATCATGGTCATGCACATCAGAGGCCTGGTAAGTTCAGTAAGTGTGTGCAGTAGTTGCAATGCTAACACTTCGCCATTAAACGGCTAAATATTACCATGTGTGTGTTACAGCAAGCCCTTCAGGATGGGACGGACCCAGACCCTTACGTTAAGCTGTACCTTCTGCCAGATCCCCAGAAGACCAGCAAAAGGAAGACCAAGGCCGCGCGACGCACTTGTAACCCCACCTACAATGAGATGGTAACTATGGTTCCTACGTTGAAAAACGAAAGGCAATGAAACGGAAACTAAATAAAACACCGTCGTCTCGTCTCCCCTCACTATACCGTCTCCAACCCGGTCCTCCATCTTGTCCCTTGCCAACCAGCTGGTGTATGAGCGAATCCCTCAGGGAGACCTGGAGCAGAGGGTGATCCACCTGCGCGTTCTCGGCGATGGCTCCTTCTGGGAGAACACCTTGCTGGGTGAGACCTTCATCCCCCTCAAGAGGCTCGTACCCGGGCAGCATTGGGTAGACTGGCACCAGCTGGGCACAGCGGGCACTCTGCCTGCTCGCTGACCAGCAGAACTGGGTGGAGAATGTCTGTGTGAAAGAGTCTACCATAGTTGTTCAGTCTACCTTGTTAGTTTAGGCTTCACAACAGCCATTTGTGTGTGTGTGTTTACAACTCGGCCCATGCTTAAATGAAATGACTTGGCTGTGTCTTTTGAGTCTTAAACATGCTTCACAATGGCTGTAAAGGCAGCTCCCATACATACAAAAGAACAAAAAAAACACGTTCTGCACTAGAAGCAAGAAGTGGAAGCCTGGGGTTTTGTTTTCTAGGTTTTACCACCTATACTTGGGCCTTCGTATGAAGAGATACTGGAGATTTCCCATTTTAGTGTGTTCACCCTTACAGGTTAAGAACATCCTTTGCAAACGGACCTTAGAATAATTGACCAGTTTTTGAAGTTGCCTGTAAGAGCGATCTTTTGAAGTTATTTCCTATTTGCAAGCTAACAGAGTTTTTATCAGTTTGAGACTGTTTATTTTTCTCGCTTTGCATGTTTAGCCTGGTTTGCAAGCCCCGCCTCTACAATTTGATTTCCTTCACATTAAATATACATTAAATATCAGTCTTGGAACTCTCGATAGAAAACAGTTGGGTTGAGAACCGCCAGCCAATCAGCGTCTAGGTGGATGGCAGTTTGTGCCTACAGGAATTAAATGCCTGCATATGGTCAAAATCATCCCGCTGTGTTTTTGTTCTGATCGGCTGAAGGTGGTGCAGCTGCTTGCTAATTACGAAAATCATAGAGACAAAGCTTGCAAAGCAACATCAGAATGGGTTTTTAACCAGACTAATGCATAGTGTCTTGGACACAATAACTCCACATGTAAGGAAGGAGATGGATAATGTCTGGGTTTGTCTTTCGGAATTGAGAGAGTAAAGGTATGGCTTTTTTTTCTACTGTTGTAAGGTAGCGGTCTACCTTGCTATACCTTGCCTATGGCATGGAATGACTTTGCTACCACACCAAGAGAAGGTTCTATGGCGTGTGCCGCTTTTGTAGTAATCATTGCTGATAGTGTGTGACGCGCTTGGCTTTAGTACAAAATGTCAGCATCTTCTTCCATCAATATATTTTACATGACAGAAAAATATTGATTTAGTTATGAATTTGACAGTTTTCAAGATGCCAGCTTTTGTGAGCTTTAGTGCGTATTTGTTGAAACTGTTAAGGAAATGTTGCTCTAATATAGTGTACAGTGCAAGCTCCCCTAGCAATCATTGCCATTAGTCTAAGTCTACCTAAGCACACAGCTTGAGCTGATCTTGTACTTGGCTTTCAGCATTTTAATTGTAACGGTGTACATTGAAATTACTAAGATGGCGAATATTTTCTTATAGGAAGAATGCAGTATAAGAGCTGGAAAAGCTGATTTGTGATAATGCTATCTTACTGTATCAATTTCTGTGCATGAGTGCCTCTGTAAGCCTGTGTGTTTTTGTGTATGTGTGGGAGAGCGAGATAGTGATAGAAAGTTCAAAGGATTCTCTAACCCTGAAAGAGCTTTTTTTTTTTTTGGGATGGGGGTATTAATAGACATGACAAGTTTCTTAACATGTACATTATTAAAAGAAAGTATTTTTAAACAAAGCTAATCAAAAGGCAGGTTGTTGCACATACTTTGTGGATTTTCTAGTAGTGCCAAATAATGTCTTGTGATTGCATACACAATGAAAGGCTCAGTCAGAATACTACACTAACAGATAAATTGTATTAAGGTATTTTCAGAGACTAAAATGTTGTTAAAGCTGAAAATGAGACTGCATTGTAAAACTATCACATGATTGTTGTGCATACATGCATTTAAATCTTATTTTAAAGCAACTTTACCTTTTTTGTTGCAGTAATATTTCCATTGTCTTACGTTGTGATGAAGTTTGGCAGTGTTCAAATTTCAAGGGATCCTTTTATGACTTTCTCTAAGTGGAAACGTAACTGTGTGTGTGCGTGAGTGCAAGCAAGTAAAATATTGTTGAAGTCTGTTTTTTGCAAAGTGTCAAAGTATGTTAGTGTGGTTCTAAGGGAGAGTGAGCATCTCAAGTATATTCTGTAATAATTTGTCTACCAATGTTTCCTTTCCTAATTAAAACATATATATATTAAAGTCTATTTACCCATACTCAATTTCCCCAAATAACGTCTACCCTTGGTCACACTGGGTATTTAGACAGTTTAAGACAGAGTTTAGACATGTTAATGACTCGCAGGGATTTGAGCCCTAACCTCTGCACATTATGCTGCAAAGAGGGACAGAATGTAAGTTCAAAATGAACAGGATTTTATGTACTGTACTGTAAATATGAAATATCAATGTGATTTAAGTTTTACCCCACTTTTTTTATTTGTAGCTAAATAAATACTGTATTGTGTAACTTTAATTTTTGAAAATGTTTTGTAATATTATTTGCACTACAAAATAAACTTGAATCTAAAATGTTGATTTCTCTGAAGGTCAATTGTGAAACATGATGCATTCACCAGTGATTTCACAATTTAAGGTTGGCATAATCACCGTCATAACTGGGATAATGTAAAAGGAATATTGTTACAAGGCTGTGTAACTGCTCACTGCTTATTAAATTACATTAATTTCACTTTATATGGTTTATTATACAATGAATAGGTAAATGTATCCAACATTGACACAGACTACAATTACAATAAATAAGCTATTAATATTGGCTACTGTATGGGTTAGACAACTTGTTCAAGGATGCTTCCAGTATAGGCCAGGCTGGTAGGGGAATCGAACCTAGAACCTCTTAACCCAGGGGTGGGCAATTATTTTCACTTAAGGGCCGCATTGAAAATGTCAGAGAACTTCGCGGGCCACGTTACTTTGTTAACAAACATGCTAGAATTTTTACAAATTCAACACAAAATAGCTAACTTTGTCAACTTGCACATTTACGCATATATAGGCTATTCCTATGCAACACAATTTTTATAATAAAATGTAACAGTTCACTTTATGCATTTTTTATGCAGCAGTAAATAAAGTAACATTCTGCAGAGCTCGTCTAGTAATTGAATGTTGTAGTATTATTTTTAAATGTTTGATGTTCCGGGCGGGCCGGGTAGAATGTCTCAAAGGGCCGCATCCGGCCCCCGGGCCTGACTTTGCCCAGGCCTGTCTTAATCCAAACCCACCCTAATAATTATCATAGCACTGATGTATTCTGGAATCAACTGAAAACAAATACAACATGTATTACTTAAGTCAAAAGCAATGTAAATATGGCTAGACCTATGATCTGTACCAGCCCTAGAGTCTGGACCATGTCCCTATTTTTAGCAGGTACTCTTGAACCATTATGTAAATTTAACCTGATGCTTTGCATGCCAGAAATACATCAATGTATTTAAAGCTGTTTTTGTGAACGCTATGACACAATAAGGCAGCATTTGTAAAGGATCATCAGTGCTGATGGTTACTTCTTTTCGATACATATTTCCCCCTTAGTTTATTCATACTGTAGAGTTTTTATTCTATAGGCTTGTCTTAATTTTGCATAACATCTGTGATCTGCATTTGACAAGGTTGCATTCGTTCCTCCTTATCAAGCTCTGTTGCACAGTTTGTAGTGCTAGGCTATAGATGACATGACTTTACAGAGTCCAACAACTGTATAGGACAATTAGACAAGGCATTATTACAGCTTTGTCATCATTGGCTCAAAAAGATGGTTTTGAGCAGGTTTCATGTGCAGTTTTCATATTTGTTCTAAGCTAATAAATCAACTATAAATAAGTCAAGATGAATAATGCACCACAAGGATACATATATCCATGAAATAGTATACGTTCAGTATAACATTCAGTATGTATCAGTGTTCATATTCATCAATGTAGCTATTAGCTACGGTCAGTGACAACAGACAAGGTGATAACCCTATAACCTTCCACAAGTAAGACATAAGACACAACGTACATGTACATTATACCTTTCACAAAATGTCTCCTGCTCTGTTTCCTCACCTCGGCTGCACATCTATAAGAATATGCTTCTTCTCACAAGAATTAGGCCAGAGAGGCTCAGTTTCCCATACAGGGACTAAACCTAGTCCTAGTCTAAGAATGTGTTTCTATAGAGATACATGTAATATTCCTTTTAGTCTAGTACCAGTCTTAAACCCTGTATGGTTAACCAGGCCATAATGTCTGACAAACAAAGGTAGGACTATGGAAAGACCAGTGAGTGGACCTCATTACTGGTTTAGAATTAGAGACAAGAAAGACACAAACAAGGGATCTATAGTGACAGATGTCTTCTTCCCATTACGATTTTTGACATGATATTTAATATCGATGGTGATATAGAACCATTTGGATTATTATGATGATGGGTGATCAAAAAGAGAGACAATATCAAGTATAAAGATAACGTGAAACACACATTTGGGAAATGAAACGGTCAGTGCATTTGTATTTCTTTTACATGGTCATGCTGTGCCAAGCTGCACACAGAGGTGAATCACTCTTCTCCATCTGCAGGATTTGCTCAGATTGCTGTAGGGACGAGCGTGTGAAAAGGGTTGGGGAGGATAAGGAAGGAGAGCAAGAGAGGTTGATGATGATGATGGTGGTCAAAAAAGAAGAATCATTAAATATACATCCAACAACACAAACAGACTGCAGGAATTAGGCAAGACTACATATCACAGATTACAAAGACTGGCCAGACCAGAAATATGTGCATATCAACGTCTGCTCTGTAGAACACATACTATAACGAGCTCTACAGTTAAAAGGGGACTTAAGAGTTAAGAGTTAAGAACAAAAGGCCATTAGTGCAATATCAACAAATAACAAATATACTGGCATGAAATCACAAAGCTTCGGTGACAGGGGTACCGAATAGTTCTAGAGGGATGTATTGTAGTTTTATGTGAGGTTGTAGTTTTAGTTATGGTATTTGTGATTGGATTATTCACACTATCATCAAACACTACTTGTTAAAGTGCTGAACTTGTTTTTGGTCAATGAGTTAATTAATGCAAGTAAGCATTGTGTACCAGACTTGTATGCATGGGATAACTATACTGAACAGGGACATTTAGTGCTCTTGATGATGTCTTATTACTAGTTTGTGTCAATACATAATGTACTGTATGTTTCATCAAAAACTACAATGAAAACACATAATTATATAATATCAATATAAAAGGTATTTATTCAAGCTACTATGTTCCAACTGCCACATACAGAAATAATGTTTTCAAGGTTAGGTGTATGCGTTTATCATTTATGTAAATTATGCTAGAACCATTTGTGATTTCAAACAGATGGTTCAAACAGTGCTTGATGCAATACTAGAGTACAGCTCAATGTAATCTGTTCACCCATGATATGAAACAGAATGCACTTTGGACCTCCAGGTGTATGTGAGGGTGAGGTGTACTTTGACCATGCACTGAGTAGAAAAGCACTGGAAATCAATCTACGATGAGTCATTCAATGTCCTATCCTGTACAATAGATATGTGTTTGTGTATGTTTTACCAGACGGTATATTCTGCAGGGTGAATGGAAAAAGTTAAGTGTATGCCGTATAGGCTAAGTGTTAACAGGTTACAGTAAGTAAAGTCCTTGCAACAATATTCATCACACAACAAAACAGCAAACTGTGCAATGGCTCTTTAATCATTTATGTTTATGGTCAGTCACAATAATAGACTGGCTTCTGATAGGCTGATAATTCATGAAAACAACACATATGGGACAAGAGTGGCGTAATGTATTCAAATAGGCTGGCCAAACTCTACAACTGGATCGGCCTGATATGACCATTAGACTCCCCACCCTGTGTGTGTGTGTGTGTGTGCGTGTGCGTGTGTGTGTGTGTGTGCGCAGCACATGCATGCAAGATTGTGTTTGGTTTCATTTTAACTTTTTGGTTTCTTAGAAATCCTTCCCATTATTTCAAAGAAGCAGAAATACTATTCTTGAATATACACTGATAGGCTCATGCTACATACCTTTCACATATGCACACACACACACACGCACGCACGCACGCACACACACACTTGTTGTATGCAGAACAAAAACAACATAAACTACCTAACCTTGTGTAACAATCATACAGTAACATGCATATTTAATGTTGTTTCTGCCTGACATAATAGGCCCTATAGCTGTATTTGCACAGTATGCATAGTGTAAGCAACAAATGCTGCCAGTGTAACTTAACCATTGGGCTTCATGTATCAGTTCAGATGCAGCACACAGAACTCATCTTGTTTTATTATGCAACATGCAAGCACGCTAATGATGAGTTTAAATCGTGTTTCATTCTCATTATTTCCTTCAGCTGTTGTAACATGGCGACTCCCCCTAGCTTATCGCGCCTCATAATGTGGTCAGCTATTTTGCGACACTCCCTTAAGTTTCTGATGAAATCCCGGACATAAAAAGTGAGCAACCCGTATAAGGAAACATCACGACTAAGTGAATTCAAGCCAGACTGAGAGCTACAGAATCTTAACACTAGAAATCTGATTAGTATTGATTCGCAGTATATGTTATTCGCCGATAGGTTTCGATCGTTTGATTGTTTTATTGGGTTTCGCCCTTTTGTCTCAACGGTCTTCGAGTCGGCTACAACTGCTAGCATCGTTGGCTAACGTGTATACCATTGGAGGCGTCTACCAGGGGGATCTTCGAACGACGCCGGCGTTTTCATTAAGACCGATTTATCAAAATGGCTTGTCTGTCATCGTTTGATTTGGATTATTTATGCCATAGTACGGCAAGTGAGTTTCCAGTTTATCATCGCACATCCGATGCTGCTGTATTCACGAAGATCACCACACGGAAGAAGTTTAATCACCATTCTCAACAAAATGTCCCCGGCATGAACCTGAACGCCGCGACAGGCGCAGCCAACATGGACGATGATATTCACGGAATTCCTTCTAGCAGAGCTCACTGGTGTGTTTGGCAATTCATGCAAACCATGGATAACTAAAAAGAAACAGACGTTTCACTTGAAAATGGACAGTGGTTGTTGATTACAGACATGTTCCGCCATTTGACAGCTGTTAATACATACAGAAGTATCCCTAGCTATACCCCTCATTTCGCTGGGTGTTAAAAATATATATTTTTGAATTATTCTTTTTAAGAAATAGTACAACATGTTTAAGAGTATTAGCGATGGACAGTATTCCGGAGGGCAGGCGTTAGCCGCCTCCAGCGGACATGGGATGATGTCCCGTTCCGGACACCAGAACCCGAACAGCTCGTGGATTAGCGTGTTCTCAGTAGTGTCAAGGCCAGCCTGGTCGTTCTTGCAGAAATATCTGCCAGGGCGTCCCACGACTCCGGTACAATCCGAGAGTGTATCCGGGTGGGTTAGTGAATTGAGTGAGTTTAAGCAGGATTTTGTTGGTGAAAACGTTTTTCTTGGACAGTTGAACGAAATAATGCATGTAACCCAGCATTCTGCTCACCACGTAACGTGCCTGAGGTATCAACCCAGTGGCGCTCCGGGCGAAAGTACACGAAACTGGTTTGATTTGCCTTTGGAAATAGGGATAGCAGAAAACGGTGGGAATACCTGTCCCGCAGAGGCGGCGGGTTTCCCGATGAAGAGAGACCGCACCGGTAAGAGCATGTGGGGAGGGGGTAGCTATGAAAGCGCTCAAAGTTGGTTGTCAAATGCGTTTCTGGGGAAAGAGTGGATTGTTACAAGCGACCATTATGCTCAAACCGCGTGTGGTACAAATGCCCCCGTTGCTAAGACAACGCGTCTGTTTGTACAGTGTGCTAGCAGGTCATCAAAACCGGGCGAAAGCGCTGGACGATCCAGCGACAAAGAAAAGCCTAATGACAATGGAAGCCTTTACCCATCCCAACTAGGACCTCCTCAGAGTTCAAAGGTGCCCAGTATCACAAGCCATGTTGATGGAGCTGGAGTTGCCACTTCCTGCAGTGAGGTGGCAGTTCTAACCCCTGACCAAGACAATGGCTATTCTAGTCCTGAAGAAGAGCATACCATCGGCCACCTTTCTGTGGTGAAGGTCATCTCTCAACAGGACTGTCCGACGGCAATGGCATTAAAGGAAGGCTGCGTGGTCCTAATGATCAAAGCTGAAAGGAAGAGCCCTGAATGCAGAGAGGACGAAGGGTCCACCACAGTGATGGCAAAGGAGTTGGTGGCGACAGATGAAGAGATTGGTGGAGGTCCTGAGGATGAGCCTGGAGATGCGACTCAGATGGAGTGCTCATCTGCTACTGCTATAGTGCCAAGAATCCCCCTCTGCCAGAATAAGGCAATTGCATTCATCATGGGCGCCTCCTGCAGCGATGACGATGATGACGATGACGACTACGACAGCCAATTAGATGACGAGTTCAGCGAGGACGACGGCGGATTCGACAGCGAGGGTTCCTCGGACCTGTCCGACTCGTCTGCCGAAGACGAGGAAAGCTGCGACGAAGAGAACGAAGCGGATTCGAAAGCGGAGCACCTGTGGAACTCGCTGTGGCAGAGCCGGGACCCGTACAACCCCCGCAACTTCACCGCCTGCATCCACACCAGCACGGCCAGGGCCGTGCCGCTCTCCTCGGCCTCCCCAGCCTCGTCCCCGAGCCAGGCCCCTTCGCCCCTGTCATGTTCCCCGGCCTCCCACCCGGGCCTCTCCTCCTCCCCACCCACCAACCAGGACAGCTGGGACGACTCCACCTCGGCCAGCGAGGCGGACGAGGTGGAGAGCATGCACCTCTGGAAGTCGTTTTTACCCGACTCGGACCCCTACAGCCCCCTGAACTTCCAGGCCCCCCTCAGGACCCGAGAGCCCCCGAAGGCGGTGCCTCGGACTAAGGGCCACATCAAGAAGAGTCCTGCTCGCTCCCCCTGGTGCGACGCGCCGGCAGCGGCTCCCCAGTACAGGAAGGAGGATGCAGAGGAGAGGCTAGACAGCGGCTTCTCTGAGTTGCTGGCCTGCGCCGCGGACGCTACCACTAGTGTTGCAGCAGCCCGGGCTCCAGTGAGAAAGGTCAGTGTTTCTTCCACTTCCACAATCTACCGCTCATTCAACACACCCTTTTGTTTTGTGTTTAATTCTCTCTCACCCTGGTTGTGATTCACGAGAAGGCGCGGATTTGACGGCATCAGAAAAACCCACTGCTCAGAAGTAGGGGTGCACAATACATCAACTCCGTATCGTTATCGCAAAATCATATCGGAAATGTTGCATGAAATGCAATATTCAGTTTATTTTGTGGAGAGATGCCTCCATTGGCCTTTTGGCTTAGTTGTGTTTGATTTAGACAGAAAAGTAAGATGTGTGGATGAGGAAGCTAATAATAGAGATTGAAGAGGAAACGTTGGTGGCCAAAAAGAATATCTTCTCAGTAGCTTGGAATTACTGTTGTTGAACCAGTCCAACATGACTGTCAGTTAAAAATGTGTTGTTTTGATATGTTACGAATATATTCGGATGTATTTTTCCATAAACTCTGTTTTTACTTTTGTTAAAAAATATTGAAATTAATATCGATATTGCAATTTCTCTGATCAATATCGCAATATCATATTTTATCAATATCGTGCACCCCTACTCAGAAGTGTGACCAAGACTTGTTTTTTTTTGCTCTAAATGAAACCAACTCTTTCACTTGTCGATGTGTAGCAATACAGGATTTACTGTGACATTAACCCACATTGGACTGCCCTTTAGAACACTCAGACGTATAAATGAAGTGTTGAGACAACATTGTGTGCCAGTAGGAATGTTTTTGAGAATCGTAGCAATCTGTATACCAAATAATAACATAACTCTATTTAATTTTTCTTCTTTTGATGGGGGTCAACTTCAAGTGGAACGCACCCAAGTCACACGATTACAATTAAGCTGTATAAACTGAATGTAACCGTACATACTTTATGACTCCTTTGATGCTCGCACTGACATTTTACCACCGTATCACTAAGAACACAGCCATGCATTTCTGAGAAGGCACTTCCTGTGCCATGTCAGATAAACCATGAATAATCTCTTACAACTCATTAAATATTAACAGTGCTAGTAGTCCTTTATCACTGTAGGCACCACGAATGCTTCAGTTTTAGAGAACTCATTTGAATGTGAAATAGGGAATGTCCAATGTTCTCTACAGCAGTGGGAGGAAAAAAAGTCCTGTGTGTGTGTGTGACTTATTTTGCATATGCCTTCCTCGTGTTCGCTGTGAGGTTATTTCCTGCAGCGTGTCCCGTCTGTGAATGTTGAAGTAATGCAAGTCCATCGCAACCTGCCAGTGCCTATCAGTGTAGGCTGATCTACATGCTTTCCTATTGATGCTTCCCAGTGCAAGAGCTGACTGCTGTTAAGCTTGACGAGATGACGGCAAGCCTGTGCTTTCACACTTTAATAAGGAACAACAGGATGGCACTGTCCTAGTTCTTCAGAATAGTGTGCAGTTATCTCTTTGCTGGGCTTATTGTTGAAAGAGCAGCTGCTGCTATTGATCCCTAGTCAACACGGGCGTGGTGGTTATCGGTTTGGTTCGTTTGCATACTAGCTTAATAGCCACTGGGCCTTTTGAATAAACAACAAATGAGGAAGGAAGGAAGGGTAGTGGTTGGTAACGTGCATGTTGGAAGTCAGACGCAGGAGGAAATCTGATCTATGTAATGGACTTCCTTTCCTTAAAGTAGCCTTCACAAACAGTGTTAACACTGCAGGGAGTTTATATGTAAAAATGGACTGCAGGGATAAAAATTGGTTTTCCATGTAGGGGTAATATAATAATACATTGCCGTTTGCTCTTTGCGCTCATTTGTCATGATATATTTCTCAAAGCAAGTTGTCACATTGTGGAAAATAGTTTTATTACTTAAACTGCATTGGCACAATTTTTCAAGAAGCAAGTCATTACTGGTGCTCTCTGTCCCGGCCCCGCACAAAATGGCGTCCCTGCCAGTAACGGTTTGTCCACCTCCGCAGGTGCGTTTCTGTGACAACGTGGAGATCATCTGGGCCAGCGTTGAGAGCCGTCGGGGACCGTGGGAGGAGCTGGCCAGGGACCGCTGTCGCTTCCAGCGGCGCTGCCAGGAAGTGGAGCAGAGCATTGCCTACTGCCTGTCCCCGCGGCACCGCAGCCTGGCTCTTCAGAGGCTGACCCTCCTCCCCTGCACCCAGGACAGCTAGCCATGAGGTGGACTAACAGGAGCCTGGTTCTGCACGTCTTCATTTGTTTTTTTTAACGAGCCAACATGCGCCTCGTTTGACGTTTTTTGTTTACCGCAGCTGTGCCACGTCAGAAGTCGAGGAGCTTCTCCTTCAGTAAGACAATGCAGAGAACAGACCAGCACACCCATTTTATTTAGGTTTTGCGGCCTTTATATGTTGAATTTAATCTTTTAAAGAAATGGAGTATTTAAACGTGATTCAGGGCAACTGTAGTTGCATCAACCACTAATAATTATTGACAACTATGGTATTACTAGTTATTTCAAGGGCTTTATTAGTGGTCTCACTGTGAGGGGGAAATCCCTATCAACTTTAAAATCAGTCCAAATGCCATTTGTTCTTGCAGGAGACAAATTAAATGTTCTCGTTCTCTCAGATGCAGATTATACAACAGAATAATTTGGTTGCTATTTTGAATTTATCACGTAAAGCATTGCCACATAATGTCCATTTGCGCTGGACATTTAGGTCCTGTCATTTTGTGCATTGGAAAAGCACAAAGAGTTTGGCATGGGTGTACCATGAAGAAATATATATCCTATAATAGCCAAACTAAGTTTTGCTGTTGTACTGTGTCCTGTTTGAATGCATGTGAGTAAACTGCAAACCTTTTCTTTATCACTTCAATGCCAAAGACGTCATTTTACAGCAGTTGAGTACATAAAGTATTTGCTGTGACTTTAAGAAGACAAAAGGTATTTGTGAGTGGAAAAACAAACCTTTGTCCACTTTTAAAAATGAATTTAAAAGTTGTTCAATTCCAAGTCATTTATTGGTTCCAACATAGCCTATACATTAAACCAATACTTGCAATAATTAACATCAGCATAAAAAATACTCTTATTAGACAACATTCACACCACTAATTGTATTTTTAGTTCAGTCTCAGCCAAGCTGTACTATTTCTAGCCTGAAGGATGGAATTAACATGTATATTAAAAAAAAGTGTTTTAAGTGAAAGTGTATGCATGATTCTATATGGAGTCGTAAAGTAGTGTCTGCCGTTGTGTCCAAACAGTGATAACTATAGAATCAGTCTGAAGGTGACACTATTAACCTACACTCTGCACGGAAGATGCGTAATAAAAAACGAAAGAGTGCTGCTTTTGGTTTTGTGTTGGACTTTTGACGTTAAGAATTCTGTTTTTAAAAGACCTGCAGGCCTGCTCCTTCATGCCTGCACAGTGCTGTATAACACATTATGTTTGTGTGATTTAGCGAGTTTGCTTTGAATATGTAGGAAAAAATAAACCTCCATAAGGACAATACAGTGAGGTGGAAGAACTTAAGGACCTTGGTGATGTTTTAATCAGTGCAATTTACAACATATAATTTTATTTTTGTAAGCAATCATTTGGCGGGTTAGCTATGCTTAATTTACTCACAGCAAATTTGATTTGAATGATTCTGTTCAAATAAATCAATATTTAAGGATGTTATGCATTGCTTTATTTATATTTAGATGGAAGGCCTTTCTCTGCCACATTAATTTTAAAAGGCAAAAACAACTTTAATATGTTTCAAACTTATTTCAGAGGGTTTCAAAGCTTTTCTGTAGCCCTCTGATCAATGTTCCCCAGTTAGTCATATTTAGCTGCAGTATATCTCCTTTATATTTTTGTATTAGAAATAAAATACACCAGACTGTTTACCATAACCACTCTAAATTACTGAGTTTATTCTGTATTCCAGATGGTTTCATTTCGTTATTTTGCCACCAGAGGGCAGTGAACCCCTTGGCTTTTAGTATACAGTAGTAAGGTATAGACATTGTCACTTGCTTGACTTCCAAGGCAAAATGATAGTGTCTATAGGCCTATATACACAAAGAATAGTAATGTGTATAAATCGTGAAATTACACAGCGGGTTATGTCAAATCAGTTTGCCTATATACCAAATATATTTTATTTCAATGGCAACAAGGTTACATATAACCAATAATATACTAATATAAATATGTAAAAATATGCCGGTGCTAGCCATTACATGTAAGGTCATGTATGCTACTGTGCAGAAAACAGAGTAGGCTGCCTTTTGTCCTCTCTGTTCTGTTTGTGGAGTACATCTTTCAGCTGTGTCCTCCCCCTACCTCTATGCTTTTCATTGTGCAAATAACAGACGCCTATGGAGTGCTTGCACACAATAGATGGACTACCTATTCCACATGTCTTATTGGCTAATGGGAGGCTCTATAGGCGGGGCCTCATAGGCAATTACAGCCCCACCCCCCACCCCTTCACAAAAGACTGCAAGTTTGGCTTGATCACCTGCACGTCGGCTCGGTCTACCCATTGTCCTGTCTATTCATGTCTTTCACTAGACGATTCTATAGTCTCTCTGCCCCCCTTTCTTCTTTAGTCTTTATATCTCCGCTCACAGGCTGGCTGACATACAGGACCGCCAGGACTGGTAGTCATGTGACGTTTTAATACCCCGGGATTTTCTACTGAGCATGCTCTGTGTGCATCTCTCAAACCCCCCCCCCCCGCCCGCACCAATCCATCACCACCATCCTCTCCTCATCCTCCCTCCTCCCTCCACGTATCAGTTCCTTCATGCGTGGAAGATTATTATTGTCCTCGCATTCGCGGCCAAATCTCTCCTGCTATGTGTTGTTTTTGTTGTAGGTAGGCTATAGCGGCGCGCCTGTCGGATAACAACAGCAGATGAGAATGGGTGTGTTCACTAAGTGGGTCTTACGGTGGGCGTCCTGAGGCTGACCGTTAGCGTAGAGGTCTGTGCACACACGTGCACGCGTGCACACATGACGTAGCCTACCGAGTCTACAGAGGCGCCAGTGCAACGACACACATCAGCAGGTGGCTGGTAAGTGTCTTGTTTTTCCGTGATCATAGTGGTCTCATGTGCTTGTGGGCGTGTGGGAGCGGCGTATCGTATGTTTACAGTTGTCCATTGATAAAGATGCAGCCGGCTCTGTTTTTTTATTTTTATTTATTTTTAAAAAAATTTTGGCGTGCTAAACGCATCCCTTGCGCGGTTTACCCCAGACATGGGTTATATGCGGGAGTCGCGACTGTGTGTGTGTGTCGACGTTCCGTCCATCGAATCTAACTGCTTTAATCCTTCATTCGACGCTTGGTATTTATTTCCTTTGCCCAATACCCTGTCCATCTGTTAAAGTTCACGCCAGAGTTTAACACGTTGACGTATTATTATTGTTATTATTATTATTACTACTACTACTACTACTACTACTATCTGTAGCATAAGCATAACAATGACGGCGTAGGTTGTGTGTATGGCTCTTAGCCAACTTTATTCAATTCAAACTGAATTAACCTATAGCCTGAAGCAAAGCAACAGCAAGAATATGATAGGCTACTTGACGTGAGCTCAATTGAGATCCACAATGTCAAGAGAATAACACTGCTTTGGAATCCTACAAAGCCAGTAGCCTACTAATGTTGCCTTTTGATGGTGCTGATGATAACCCTGGTTGGGATGAACTTGTCCTGGAGAAACGTAATGTGTGTGTGTTTGTGTGTGGTGGGGGCGGCAGCAGAGGCAGTCCCCCACCCTGACTCCTGTGCTGGTCTTGGGGGCATTAGTCCTGTAAGAAGGCTTAGACCACACACACATTAGGGAAAACAAGCTTGCTTATAGGACCTTTGTCTCAATGTGTTACCCGTGCACACATGCAGATACACCCAACACACAAGGCAAAATGCTCCCATGGGTGTGTGTCTGTGTCGAGTGTGTCTGGCAGCATGCTATGACAAATGCCATGCTGTGGAGTTAAGCCTGTCCTGCTCCAATCCTGGCGCGGAGCTGATCAGACAGAGCAGTGCGAGAGGAGCTTTGATTCGCTGCCAATGTTAGTATGTATGTATGCATGCATAGTAAACACGAAGCGAGCGAACAAGCATTGAGCGTTAAAGGAGGCGAAAGTGCAATGCTACCGACCCCATGTGTTGTGATGTGTTATGTTTGTGTGCAAATGCATCAACCTGCGTATTGTACGTGTGTGGCTTAAGCTTTGGAGCATTAAAATGGACACACACACACACACACGAGAGCATAAACACCATTCCGCCTCTCTCTATTCTTCTGACGATGCTTCCCGTCAGAATAAACCAAAACAATTGAAAACTGTAGCGTCTATTAGGTCGAACGCCTAAGTGCGCGCGTGTGTGTGTGTGTGTGTGTGTGTGTGCGTGTGTGTGCGTGTGTGTGTGTGTGTGTGTGTGTGTGTGTTTGCTAGCAGGGAACGCTTCTATTGCCGCAGTGCCTGTGTCTCCTGCAGCTACAGAGGAATGAGCAAAAAGGTGCTCACAGAGACTAGTATAGAAAGTGAAGCGTGCCTTTACACACACACGACCATGCATTCACACTGGATGTATAGTTATTGTTTCATGCTGGTATCTGTTATTTTTAGTACACATCAAATGGTCCGTCCTTAAACTAGTATGGGATAACATATACGTTGCATTAAAGTAGTAATAAACAGCAGCAGAACAGTATTTCAATATATAAAAGGATGATGATGGTCTGCATATAAGCTTCATTGCTCCTCACTGTTGCTAAACATGTGTTTTGCTGACAAGACCACGTGAGGTGGCATATTGTGTAATATTCCATGAAATATTCTATACAGTATATCGCTATGCTCACATTTATGTTAATGAACGTCTTGGAACTCTGTTGCCTTCTGACACTGTTAATGTCAAGTATATAGGCTTACTAAGATTATACCCCCCCCCCCTCACCAATTCCATAATAACTGCTGAACTGTGCAATTTGTGTGCAGTCTGTTGGATGTTCTCCTTTGTGCCTGTCTAATTGTAGCGGGGAAAATGGCGTGTGTGTGTTTAATAGAGAGACATTGGTTGTTATTGCTTGATAAGCTGTGATTGGCCAGCGTCTCTCTCTTATTGCCAGAGCGACGACAGGGAGGGTGTCCATCTTTGATTTAATCCTTGGTGGCTGGCATTGCGTGTCTGGTGTCGGTGTGTTGGTGTGTGTGTGTGGTAATGCGGCTGAGACAGTGATGGAGCGGCCATCTTTTCCGTGTGTATGTCTGCACACGCATGTGCACGTAAAGCACACCGCTGTGTGTGCACTCCTCATCTTGCTGATGGAAGCCATGCAGGAAGGATTGAAAGGTTAAAGACCCCGCCGCCACACACACACACACACACACACCTTATTTAATCAGCGACACCCCTTCCTCTACTCCCTTGTAACCATAGCAACAGCAATAAGTCCCCCTCCCTCTTATCCCCACACAGTGGGGCCAGTCTTGTTCCATTGGGAGAAAGGGGAAGGATGGACAAAGGATGTGGGCGGGGCTAGAGGAGGGGTTAGCAAGGAAATAAAGAGGATAGAGATGAAGCAGGGCAGGGTGTCCCCACTACATTGATGTGTGTGTGTGCGTGTCTGGTTGCAGCGACGGTTCACCCTGAGGCTTTACCTACCTACGCAGGTCCCTGTTTAAAGCCCAGCCTTCCTCATTAAGCTGCATCAGGAGGGGAATCATGTTGCATTGGGTCTCAGATGTCTGCTGATCCCACAGACGCGTCATTATTACACTTAATATGCAGCTTTTGTTGTTGTTATTTTAATTACCATAATTTTACTATTAGAGGCGGCCTCAAAATGTTCTATCACTTGATGACAGTGTATGCAATATACTGTAGGATAGGTACAGTAGAGTAAACATCTGGTCATATTATCAAATCATATTTTTGCATAATCCAGTGAAAACGAATAGTATTTAATAGGCATTTAACCTATTTTCCACACGGGTATGAAGACGTTTTAATCCAGTGTGATGAACAGTCTCTCCAAATGAAAGCAAAGGGCAGAATGTTCTGTCTGCTACACCAGTATGCGCCCTGAGTCACGGCAGCTAAAATTAGATGAACTTTGACCTGCTTTTGGTTGAACACAGCCACATGACGTGTGGAGCTTGTCATGAGTTGATTTGGATGTAGCTGTTTTTTTTCTCTTTCTCTTCCTCTGTTTGACACTTCACTGCCTTTCTGTGTGTGTGACAGTGGCCTCATTAATATGGAAGCCAATCTGTTCGGAAACCTTAGGGGGCTTATTAGTGCAGTGGTGTGCGTGTGTGTGTGCGCGCAGGTTAGGCCTACGTTGTTTATTGCTTTCACTGTCCAGACTTTCTTGGCAGCCTTCAGAGTTGTGTTCTTTCACACATTTCCTATGCCTACGTTCAGTCCTTCTATCCTACACTCACACACCCCATTGACACTCTCACACTGCCATATGTCTTGTGAATGTTCTTCCCAACAGTCATTTGGTAGTCCGGCTCACCAAGTTAATTTCACCAGTGTGTGTGTGTGTGTGTGTGTGCAACACTGCATCAAACGATGGACACACAGCAGCAGTCCTGTCTTTCTGCATGACTATAACATTGATGGCTTTGAGCTTTGCGTGGTTATTTGCAGAATCACATTACCTTCAACATCCCATGTGCAGGTGCGCTGTTTATCCCCCATGTTCACGTCAATAAATGTCATGAATAAGTATATCATCAAACTGCACCATGCTATTGTAACAACCGAGGACACGCATCCCCCGTTTTCCCGTCCGTTCTGCGGACACCGGCCTATATTCCCAGCCCGTCACGTCCATGCGTGCTGTCAGCAATCACTGTTGATGGTTGTCAGCTGCGTGGATGTGGGACTTCCTTTTGTTTATTTGTGGATTACTGTTCTGCTGCGAGTCCTGTGGTGTATGTTCGCAACGCTTCAGGTTGTAGTCTGTGTCGGTTGTTAATAGACCATGGTTTGTGTCCCTATGACCCTGACAGCTGTGTTGTCTGGAGCCTTGTGCTCATGGTAGGGTCTCCCAAGGCAAAGTGGTCTCAGGTGAGGGGCCAGACTAAGAATGGTTCAGAAAACCCTTCATGGAAGAACATAAGAGAGGAGAAGTCACCCTGCCCGGAGGAAGCCCAGGGCCCCCGTCTGGAGCCAGGCCCAGAGGGAGGGCTTCCTGGCTAGCGCCTGTTGGCTGGATTTAGCCACGGAGCCCAGCCGGGCACAGCCCGAACAAGGAACTTGCACTGTCCTGTCCATGCTATGGACCCACCACTCATGGGAGGAAGCGCGGGGGGGTCGGGTGCGCTGTCATATGGGTGGAAGTGAAGGTCAGGGTCCTCAACGGACCAGGCCCGGGCTGCAGAGGCTAGCTCTGAGGATGTGATGATGAAAGCTCGTCTGCCTGTATGACTGGTTCGTTATCCCGGGTTCAGAGCTCAGCTGCGGGGCTTAATTCTGTTGGTTACGGGGGTGGGCGGGGCAAATTGCTGCTACCGCTGCCTGCTGCAGATTAGACGTTTCCTCTTTGATGCGAACGCCCCAATGCAAATCAGCCGGATGGAAACAGGCAGAGAGGGTGGAGGGAGGGGTTTAGTTGTTGTCATCCAGTGTAACCACAGTGAAGAGGTGCAGGGGGGGATGTACTGTAGTAGTATGTACAGTCCTGCGCACCAAGATGAATTGCAGACATACGGACCCTGACACTGAGTATATGGAGACTTAATAACATAGCGGACAGCGCCTAATAAGAAAGTCGTGTTGTTTACATGAATATGCCAAACCGCAGACATTTCTCCTGCATAATGTCTGATTGTTTTCCTCAGCTCCATTTGCAGTGGTGAATGTTTGTAGACACAATAGCTCCCCGGGCGTTTCTAGGCCCGGATCTCATCCCGACTCTCTATGAGATGTTTTAGTTTGGGTGAAATGTAAATAGCAATGGAAGGATGCTGCTCCTGAAGCAAAAGGGCTGTCCAAGAGCACTCTGTTTTGGTGTGTTTCTGGAGCGTGGAATGACCATCTTTGATGACAGATAGCAAGTGAAATGCAAAAGAGATATTTGGTGAATTGGACAAAAAGTGTATTAGCTTACAATTAGCTTACAATAGCTGAATACCTCGCATGAATGTCAATGACAGCTGCATCTTGTTACTAGAAAGTTCTACTGTAGCATGTTCAGAATAGGATATTATATTTTTTGGTTACATGTTTAGGTACATGAAACTCAAATGTCAAACATGAATGACCAAATCATATTATTCAAACTGACTACTGAATATAGTGGGCAGAAATATTATGTTATCAGACCAGATTACTTCTGTATTTAAATTTGTCAAATGTATTGAATATAATTCCAAGTGTGATGTCCCCAGTCATGTCTTTCTAGAATACTATTTTTAATTTTACTTGCCGGTAACTGTTGAAACCATCATCTTCGAGGCAGCGTTGTAATGTCTATTGCTAGTAGCCTACCTAAATACAGTATGCTTACCGTATATCTCTAATTCTAGCTTTTATAGGATGGTTCAATAGTTTTAGGCTTTTTGCAGAAGTGCTCGCATTGCCAGCAGGCTAAAGCTCTAATGGCTGCCCCCGCCCCTAGGGATGAAATTATCGAGAAAGGGCTAATGGAGCATGGCTGATTCTCCCGAGGCCCGCTTAGCACAGATTTCAGATGCACACAGTCATAAGAATAATGAGACACACAAGTGCACACACATTAAGAGTGACAATACTTTAAGTTAGTCTTTAAATGGATAGGGTGAGAGTAATGTTAAGATGGTCCATGTATGCAAGGCCATGAACTGAAGACCATAACCCTTACAATATCAACATGCTTATTTAAACAAAAACAATAGTTTTTAATGTGTGCTGTTCTTTTTCTACCGCTGTCTGAACGTTTCACATTGTAACAGTGTTCATGTTCACATTAAAGTATTGGTACTACTTCTATTTTATTACATTTGCATGTGGGTTTTTTTACAGACCAAAAACCTTAGAATTGGTATGTTTATGCCTTTATTTAATTTTCTGGTATTCTATCCATCCTCCATCCTCCTCATCTACTTGTCCGTAGCCGTAGCCGCTAGATAATAAATGACTATGGTTGTTATGGATCCCGATATAATGGTTGCCCCAGTTTGAGTTTTCAAAACAGTAATGATGCTATAGCCTACATTTTAAGAAACTTAACCTACCAATTTAGATGGCCTTCCATAACCATATGTTGGATGACATTTGGATAATTGGGACTTTTTTTTCTTTGCTGTGTAAATAAGGAGTTTATTTTCTGGTTTGCTGTAGAATATAGTATATTTTTCGATCCAGGTAGAACTTAAACAATGAATGCACTTTTCCATCTGCATTTTTAATGCGCATAATAAACAGCCTGCATTTGACCCATTTATTTAAAGTAGATAGGATTTAATGCACTTAATGTGGATAAAAAGTATTCGTGTACAGTATCTTACATTTTCCCTATTTCCTCCATTTAAGAATGAAAAGCCTTTTAACTTTGCAATCAGTGTTGGGCAGTAACTAGTTACTAGTAACTTTGTTGGTGTTACAACACCAACCAGACAACAATCCAAACCCACACTGTTGTCAACTACGTCTCGGCTTTGTTTATTATTTTGAATGTAAAAGATAAACTTGCACATTCGGTAACTATTGTGTAAAATACTCTCCAGTTTACCCTCATTAACCTACTTTTAGACCAATATACTGTACCTGACAGCAGGGGAAATAATTTAGCTTCAAAAGCACTTTAAAAGCTAATATGACACAAAATACAGGTGTCACTAGAAGGTTGGTATACTATTAGCAACGATAATGGCAACATTAATGTATGATTAACCTCTGAGGTGAATTTCAAGCAACCCTTTCTGCTTATGTAAGCAGTTGACATTTGCTTCTGGTGTCTAGGTCTTTTGCTTTTTTGTATTCCATGACCATAATAAGAGCCAGAGTAAAGGTTGACCGTCCAAGCCTTCACATGAAGGTCATCTGATTTTTCCCTTCCCAGGGAATTATCCATGAGATATTTAGGTTTCACTTTTATAATCATGCTAAAGCTTTTTCTAGCTCTTGTTATTTGCCTCCTCCACTGCTTGTGTGTATTCAACCTCAACCACACCATAATTCTTGTCCCTCTGCTAGAATGTTCAGTTTCAATTTCTCATTTTTACCCCTAACCCTTGCCCCTTGGAACTAAAGGGTTGAAATATTCCCCTACGAAATGGGACTAAGAACCAGAACGTCATCAGTGTTTTTACCAGCATTTACATTTCCATAACACCGTCCTCAGCTGTGACAATCTCTTGCATGGGCTATATGCATATTTTTGATATGGACATGTTATAAATGTATACGCCTACTATGGCATTATGTTACCGTATTACAATGACAGTTGCATCTATCTGAGAGACTGAAAAACACATTAAGTTTGCAACGCATTCACTTCAGTTTAGCGCACCAATTGTACAGTACTGTATTGTAACAGTACTGTACTAGCAATGGAAATACTGTATGACCAAATGCGGGATTATCATGCACAAATCAGTCAGATCGATGTACCTGTATATTAACATTAGTTTTAATTAGCAAGCTAGTTACCATAGATAGTCAGAACACCTCCTTAGGCTTTATTACTAATGATGTATTTTTTTTAACTTGTTATGAAGAAAAACTACCATAATAGCCTAAAATGAAATTACATTAAACTAAGATAATGCAATGATTTTCTGTAATTTACTAATATTTAAAAATTGAGAAAATACTTGTATTTGTTGTTTCTTCAGTCGGTTGAGCAGCCAATATACCGGTAATTCACAAAGCATTACCATATGGGGAAATCGAACAAAGCACAATGTATGAAGTGTGCCTCTGAAAAAGCTTTGTTTGAAGGCCTATATAGCCCTAACATTTCGCACTAGCCCTGGATCCAAACAAGAATTAGCTGGGGCTAAATGCTAGGGGCAAGGGGTGAAATGGGATCAGCCTAAGAGCGAATGGCAGATTACGTGGCAGATTACCATAGCCACCTGTGACTGCTTGTGCAAATGTGTTGCCATTTGGGATGTGGAAAAGCGGTCATCTGCTGATATATGGCTTTGACTTAGCTAGGCAGTAAAAATGTAGGGATGGCTGTCTAGCTATATCTTTATACTTATACTTATACGTATTCTGAGAGGGCACCTCTTAAGACTATGGTTATTTATGCTGCATGGTATCCCATGGCTGTTTTTGATACATGCTTGCTATTGCTTATTTTCTGACGTTGCGGCTTACAAGATTTGACAACCACAGACTCTTAGCAGTCCGACAGCTCGCATGCCCCCTCCTCTACAAACACACACACAAACAATGCTGCCTTCTATTGTATTCATCCGCCTCAGGTTTGACCCCTTCATCCCCACTCCTCCTCCATCCTGATGTGGTGGAGACTGTACTTGTTCCAACCCAACACCGCCCCTATCCCTCTGTTCCTTCCCTAGACATCCCACTTCATTCTCTTCTCCAGCCAGGCCTGTACATCAACAAACATACTACATATGAAATTCACCATAAACAGCAGACAACATCGATAAAAAGAACAGTTGGAAGCAAGAGTACCCCCCCCCCCGCCCCGACACACACAGTTGTACGGTGCTTGTGTGCAGTGGCTAGTGTAATGTAATACCCGTCATTACAGCCACTATGCCTTTCCTAATTTGCAGCAGACTTTTCCTTCTGTCACCCCATGTCTCGTCCCATCGTCACAGTAGGGACCCAACAGATACCAGGAGACATACGTATGTGTGTGTGTGTGTGTGTGCGGTCATGTTTGTGTCTCCACAGGCTGTCCACAGTCAGTACATTATGCTCCGCCCATACACATACTTAAATTGTGCGCTCTCAGTATGTATGCTTGTGTGTGCGCGTGCGTATAGTGTTTACATACTCCCTTTGTCACCACCTCTAACATATAGCTATGAGTGAATCTACAAACCATTGCTGGTGTTCTTTCTCTGCAGACATCCTTGTTGGAAGTGGATAGTGCTTCCAGTGGCAGGCGAGGTTACACCGCTGCATGTGGATTGCAGTGTATGGCGTGAAATCAGTGCCACGAGACAAAGCTCTGTAATAAAGATTTGTGTGCTTGCAAACAATGTTTGTGTAC
>JAODUK010019037.1:0-26223 GCA_027564635.1 Typhlichthys eigenmanni
TCGCCAATGAGCCCTCCCTCTGGGCCTGGCTCCAGACGGGGGCCCCGGGCTTCCTCCGGGCAGGGTAACCTCTCCTCCTATTATCTTGCATAGGGGTCTTCTGAACCATTCTTTGTCTGGCCCCTCCCCTGAGACCACTTTGACTTGGGAGACCCTAACAGGAGCACAAGGTTCCAGACAACACAGCTCTCAGGATCATATGAACACACATACCTCTCCACCACGATAAGGTGATGGTTCCCGGAGATTTATATAAGTTTTCAAACTTTTATAATAAAAAAAAAACATAGTTTTAGTCCCATGACAAATTTGGTTTGACACAATATGTAATTATACTTATTTGGGTAGGGGATACATCCTTGCAAATCACACATCTGCTTCAATGTATTTTGTAGTCATTATGTGGACACCTGAATCAATACTTACAAGGATATAACTGAATCTAGACCCTTCATATCAATACATTTAATGGGCTGGTGACTAAGGTAGCCCAGGTTATGCCCAAGACAATCTTGTGCTGTCGTCATTTGCTGTCACCCATCAAGAGATTCAAAAGATTGAGCAGGCAAATAACCTATTATGGTAAGAATGAGTTAATAAAATACAAAATAAGACTATGGTGGCCCTGAGAGCCTAATACACTGCAACTTAAACAACTGCAAATAGACATGCATACATGCATTCAGAAACACATTCACAGCATTAGGAAAACATTCTGCAGAGGGTTAGAATACGGCTGGGCTGATATGAATCAAAAAGGTGCCACACAGTTCTTCATAGTCTTTCAAAGTGCACTACATTGATGTGACTTCAGCAAGATTGTGAATAGCCTTGAAAGTGAGGAGAAGAATCTTGAATTCAATGCGATATTTAACAGGTAGCCAATGAAGATTCTGAAGGACAGGAGTGATATGATCCATAAAGCGGGTTCTGGTGATAATACAAGTAGCAGCGCTCTGAACCAGTTGAAGTTTATGTATGGATTTATGGGGAAGACCAAAGAGAAGGGAGTTGCAGTAATCAATGTGAGATGTAACTAGGGTGTGAACAAGAATGGCTGTATTGTTTGGTGTGAGAGACTTCATACTCATAATGACCATAATACCTATTTTACACTGTCAGATAGACTGTCTATAGACAGACAAAGCACTACAAACAAGCATTATGTTAGGCTACATGAACAATAATAATAAAGTTATGAAGTCAATATCTAACCATATCTCCTTCTGATACTGTATGTTGTATGTTTCATCTTGCTGTTATTATACCTTTTTTAATGTGTAAATATGTATAATTGAAGAATTTTGTATGAATTCAGACAGTTTTCCACAAGTAACTATTGTGACCAAGTAGAAACCCAAATATTTCACTTTTTTAACCAACATAAAATCCATAAAGGGCATAATGATGGCGTGTTGGAGAGGTGAATGCAAACTCCAATTACAAGGAAAATTTCAGATTCAACTTGTAAATTACATTGCCTATTCGTCGGTGTATTTTCCGCAAACAGTAGTGTGTAGCTATGTCTAAACCATATGATTATGGGCCTACACCAGCACCGTCAAATCAGATTGTTTGATTTCCATCTTTCTTCGTCGGCTAACCCAATCATATGTGCCATCTCCATCTTTAACTTTAGTCGCTTAGAGATGTATATTCGGGGGGTAGTTTAACACCATTTAATTGTTAGGCAGTGTAGGCCTGTAGGACAGTAGGCTAGGTTGTTTGTTTAACATAGCCTATGTCAATATCTTAGCCTAATCATAATTGTGAAAATGTATTTTAAAAAAGTATTTAAGTTTGAGTCCCCCCGACATTATGTTACAGTGACGTCACGTTACCTGGCTCTCTCTCACCAGTTTCAGTTGATCGGACCAGGAGCATTTTGTGCTTCAGTGTAAAGTAAGTTACTTTTTTATGTATTAATACTATAAATAATACTTATACAATATACTACTGTGGGTGTTATAGTTGAGTAGCCTTCTGATTAGCATCCTTTTCAATGCAAGCCTACTTTGT
Organism: Typhlichthys eigenmanni; assembly: GCA_027564635.1. Lineage (NCBI taxonomy): Eukaryota > Metazoa > Chordata > Actinopteri > Percopsiformes > Amblyopsidae > Typhlichthys > Typhlichthys eigenmanni. Next base: position 2,020 of record JAODUK010019037.1, read on the forward strand.
AGTCGTTGTAGAGCCAATTATCGGGTCGGCATCTACATCCAGCCTCGAGCATCGCCGAGTCCGACGCCGTCAAATAGCATATTGAATTAATTAATAATTGCATGTTTATGTTTAGACTTGCATAAGATATTAGAAATCCATAGGTGTAGGCTATAGTTCAGCCACGTGGCCCAAATGAAACGATATGATATATGATATGACGAACGTGTCACACAAAACATAGCATAGATAGCAAGGTAGGGAATGTATGGCTATCATATGTTTACGGTCTTGGTCGATCTATTGGCGCCGGTGTTATATGTACGGTGTTGTCCGACTCCCGAACGTAGGCAATGTAAAAAGTGATGTTTTACATTTTCTTGTCAGGTATCTTGCACTTTTGTGTAGAGCAGCACTGCAGACTATATTGTAATACATATATTTGTCGGTTAAACTTAATTCATCACCAGAGTCCAAACTGAAACTGCACCATTTTTTTTTTATCACGAGCGGCTGCAATTCCTCCTCAGCATGATTTGTGGTTTTAGAGCGCCACCTTGTGGTACGCTTTTATATGGCATCATTAGGCTACCAGTACTTTGATGTCCTACATAATGCATGTGTTTACTGTGTAGTGTTTCCTACCCTATATTGATTCTGTTTTTGTTATTAAACCATACATAATAAACTAATAAATACGGATTGTATATAATATACAAAGAATCAGATGATCAGGGTCGTTTTCACCACCCTTCGATAGCTCAGTTGGTAGAGCGGAGGACTGTAGATGCTACTATGCTGAAATCCTTAGGTCGCTGGTTCAAATCCGGCTCGAAGGAGTGCATTTTTCCCATTTTCATGTTGGAAAATTAAATCAACACAATAACTGTATTACCTGCACTGTATTACCTGCTGCAGACTAGTTTATCTTGCTTTTTGTTACGTGCTGTAAAAAAAATCCACTTAAAAGTTTCCTCAAGAACAAACTATTTTGCCTTTTGTTGTGTTGAACTTATTTTGTAATGTAATTTTTATATGTTCGACTAGGTGCTGTTCTGTTGAGCATTATGCTTCTGTTGAGCATTATGCTGGTTTTGATTTACGGTACCTATTATTTATATTTCAATTGAGCAATTACATTGAAATAGTCAATGCAACTGTTTGGTGTGTGGCCATAAAACAAATCCAAGAAAACATACACATACTACAAACAAATAGTATAGTATCAACTCTGTATAGTTAGGATTGGCCAACAAATATTCGTGTCTTTCTCGATAGTGGACTGAAGTGGGCGCTGTTGTAGCGTGTTTTTTTGCTAGCCCTCTAGCATGTTTTGGGGAAAATCCCCATTAAATACGTCTGATTATTTTGGAAAGTAATGCCACATTCACGTATACCAGTTATTTTATATTCACCATGGATGAAAACGCTATGAAACATTTGATCAAATGTACCCAGGAGGGTCAACTATGCATGCTGGAAAAGCAACTAGCATGCAGCCCAGAAGGAAGTGCTGTCAACAAGAAACGTTTTGGGAAATCTGGGGATACTCTGCTGCACTATGCTGCTCGCCATGGACATTTAGACATAGTCAAGTTTTTAATAGAGAAGATTGGGATTGATGTAGAAGTGTACAACAACGACTATAAGAGACCGCTGCATGAAGCTGCGTCCATGGGACATTCTGAGTGTGTAAACCATTTAATAAGCGAAGGAGCTGTGGTCGACTGCCTTAAAAAGGCTGACTGGTAAGAATTAAAACTTAAGAGTCCAGTAGTCTGGTAAGAATTGTGAGTATAGTATAGTAGAGTATAGTGTGGTGAACCTCACTGAAATTTAAAATGATCACAGATGTAATGATCACAGATATAAATTTATAGAACCACCCTTCGATAGCTCAGTTGGTAGAGCGGAGGACTGTAGAGGCTACTATGCTGAAATCCTTAGGTCGCTGGTTCGAATCCGGCTCGAAGGAGTGTTCTTTTCACCGTCTTTTCATTTTCCAGACAACTGAAGATAACAGCATTTCCTGTTTTTCAGGACCCCTCTCATGATGGCGTGCACTCGAAGAAACCTTGAAGTTATTCACGCACTGTTATCTCACGGGGCTAACCCTTTGTTGAAAAACAAGGACGGGTGGAATTCTTTCCACATCGCCTGCAGGGAGGGGGACCCTGCAGTAGTGCAGAACCTCCTTCTTATTGCTCCAGATGTGTGGAAGACAGAGAGCAAGATTCTCAGAACCCCTCTCCACACTGCAGGTAAACTAGTTGCACTAGCATTTATAAACATTATCACCACATGAAAGTTATATTGATAACACTTTCACACCATTTATTTAATTTATTTAGATAATATGTTATAATGATTTAAAAACATGCTGAGTTATGCCCAGCGCCTGCTCATTTGTCTGTTCTGATTATAGCCATGCACGGTTGTGAAGAGGTTGTCAGGATCCTGTTAAAAAGGTACAGCAAGCAACAGCACAACATTGTAATAGTCTCTTATGTCTCATATTAAAGATGAAATCCATACATTTTAATTTTATGTTGTTGGTTGGCATTTGAACATTCACACTGAGAACATACTGTAACTCATTGTCTTGCAGTGAAAATTTGAATGAGAACTGGGTATTAGGTGGTCTATACAGACATTAGGTAATATAGACAAGTCTATATGTCTATCTTACGGTCATATACAGAGGTATTTTTCATTAATTTTGACTTAAGTAAAACCCATATTAATGCACTTCAGGACCTCATGATCCGTCAGTGTGTTTACAAGTGTCACGTCATGCCTGACTCACCATGCCACCACCGATGGGCTGCTTGCAGGTGTGGCTATGTCCCAGACAGCAAAGACAGCTGTGGGGTGACTCCCTTCATGGATGCCGTCAGAAATGGACACATCTCTGTGGCCATGTTGCTTTTGGAGATGCACCAGGTAGCTTTCATCCAAGCAGGCCAACTATTTACCACTTATTTTAATAGCATATCATAAAAAGATACAAATATATACATTCATAATATAAACAACCATGATCACAATTAAAAAGGTACTGTATGCATGTTCAAATCAATAAACATTACAAAATGATATATGTTATAATAAAAAGTAGACTCAGTAATAAGACAAATAATAATCTCATAAACCTCATAAAATCATCCCATGACCCAACAGCAAGTTGGAAAACCATTCATTTATATGAATGCTTACATTGTGTTGGTTTACTGTAGGCATCTCCCACAGCATGTGACAACCTAGGGGCTCAGTCTGTGCACCAAGTGGCAGTCACAGGCCAAGACAAGGCACTTCACTTCTTGGTGAAGCATCTTCATGTAGATGTAAACCAGCTGGCAACAAACAACCAGCTCACTGCTCTGCATTATGCTGCCAAGGTAAGTGTTCTGTGTCGACATTCATTTACCTCTCCACATTTCCCTGTTGCCGTGAGATGTCTTCCATTGATTGGTTAGAAAGTAGTCACTTCTGATGGATCTGATACATTGAGCTATAGGGGGAAAGTCTCTCTCACTATAAAATGATAGCATGGGCATTACGCTGACCCGTATCCAGGATACACGAACGGTAGAACATTCTCCAACTCGCCACGGAGCCTTGTTCTCTCCTACGCTTAGTGAATCAGCAGGCTGTCTAAAAAGGAAGGCACCATGCACCCGGAACTAGGGCAACAGGCAACAACATATCAAACATGCCAGTCAATCAGTCCACCGCATAAAGCACCGCATTGTCGCGCTCGATGTAAATGGTTTGATGAGAAATTATCGCCATTTTTATTCACGTCACCTTTAGGTCCATCAAGAATGACTTACTACATCTTTTAAAGTGTTACTCTATGGCTGTCTAATATACAGTGGTGGCACTCTGTTTTGGGATGTGGTTATTTTAATAAGAGAAACACTGTATTCAACTTTATATTTTATTTTAGGAGGGCCAAACATCCACCATAAAAGCACTTGTGTCATTGGGTGCAGAACTACATGGCAGAGACAAAATGGGAAGGACTGGTAAGCAAGACACTGTAATTGGGCCACATATAAAACTTATTAGTTAAGAAATGATTTAATGATTATTTCAAAAGAGTATTATTTTCAGTCAGTATATTTTCATTGCATCTGAAATTAACAATTCAAAATTCATACTCTGAATGTATAATGCAAGCATGTTTTAGCTGCTAATTCCCTTTTATTTTCTGTTGATCCATCAGCGCTGCATATGGCTTGTATCGGGCAGCATGCCGATGCAGCCGGAACACTTTTGCAGTTGGGACTTCAAGATTCAGGGGATGAATCTGGCACCACTGCCCAACAGCTTGCCAAGAAACCAGAGTTACTAAAAGTGTTTGACTTACCAGAAACACATTGTAGCTAGTGTGATATTACAAATAATTAATTATATTTAATTTAGACTAAATACATGCTACAAAAGTTCCCTAAAATATGTGAATAAAACCACAATATGATGTGACTTTAAAGCGTGCTCAATTGACGGGAATATAATGGATAGTTCCCATTAGTTGCAAATAAAGTACTTACATGCCTTCTTTTTTGTGTGTATTATATTCTGTTTTGACTAGATTGACACTGTCTATGCTGACATAAGCCCCGCCCATGTAAGGCGCTTGACGTTGAACCGCAGCCCCCTTCATTTCCAGCTTTGCAGATCTCCATTTTCTTCGAACCGATTTAAAGGAGTAGAAGAGCAGAGACTTTGAAAAATGAATGAAGAATACGACGTTATCGTTTTGGGCACCGGGCTAACGGTGAGGCCAAGCAAATAGGGCAGCTGATGATTGCTAAGAAGTGATATGCAACCTGTTCTCGACGAAGCATTTGGTGTAGTGTAGCAAGCGCTAACAGGGCCTAATCCGCGCAACATATACTAGCTTTAAGTAGCTAGCTCGGCTGCCCGTCATAAGCGAAGTAGCTAGCTGAGAGTTATTTCCTGTTACACTACGCAACTCCTGTGTTTCGCTGATTACGTTTGTGTTGGGTTAACGCATTCTAGTTTGTTAAGTGAGTCGTCTGTTAAATAGTTTAACACGAGTTAGGTACCGTACCCTACTATTCCGGGTAGGATACGGTAGCTGTCTTCCCGGTGACACCGGTATGCGATTTACAAGCTAACGCGCTTGCTAAAGCTATCACTACGTGTCATTGTCAGCAATTTAGCTGTTCATATGCAAACCGTACACAACACTGTCGTGTCGAGTTAGACGGGTGACTTTGTGATGAGTGTCTCACTTCTGATTTAAATATTGTGGATTAAGCATGATCATACTCAAACGCGGTCTAATCTGACTGTCCAGCGGATGCGAGATGCAGGAAAGCAGCCAGGGCGGTCAAGTGAGATCCTGTGTATGAGCTGGGTTAACTGTTGAAGCTAACATTCAACAGCTCAAGTTGGACCCGAAACTATAACGTTTTAATAAGATTGATTCCTGCATTACTGGGCTCTGGTTGCTACACATTACCTTTACTTAGACTGACCACCTGTGGGTCACGTAGGACCAGGCTACCGTATCTGTTGTCCTGGTAAAATGACCAATTAAACCAGTTAAACACAATAATCTGAACTCAGGTCACAGATAATTACATTGGGTATTTTCTAACAATATCAGTGATCCATGCTACCTTACTGTGACTACATTATTGTTGACTTGGAATAGAATTGCCTAGTTTAGATTATGCCTACTTTTCAGCAGGATTCATCACTCAGATTGTAGTTGCAGTTCGGCAGCGCAACTGAAGGGTTGGATTCAAGCGTGGTCTGTTTATTTAACTCACATATGGGTGTGGTTGTACGACATGGAGGAACAGAAAATACACTGAATTCTTAGTGCAGGAAAAGCTAGAGAGGGTTAGGCCTATCCAATCAATGTGGACTCTGCTAACCTCAAACACATAGATGTCATTGTCTATTATGAGTATTTTCAAGAGCATAGCTGTCTGATTAAGTTAATTAAGTAATTTCTAATTTTGAGGTTGTGTGCTTTCATCACTACTGCTACTGTGCATACTGCATATAGGAATTGCCCTTTCAGCTGTCTACATGTTTGGCATTTTTGATTAGGTGGAGTGAGAAGACATCTGTCTTTGACCCTGTTTTTAACGCAGGTAGTAAGACATGCAATGTTTTATTCTAAAACCTCAGCAGTGTTAACCCCTTCTCAGCTTTCTTCAAGACAGTTACCTTTCACATTAGGAGTGTTATTTCAGATAACATACAACACTAGCTTCGGGAAGTAACAAAGCCACTATTATCACTGGTTATGACAAACAGATAAAGAACAAAATGCCAAATAATTTTTTTATATATTTTTTATTGCCCTTGCTGTCCAGTCTTCAAATGATAACAGGCCTGTGATTGTCGCCTTATGAAAATTACTTCCACACATTTCAATATAGTTAGATACACTTCCTCTCACTCACAATGCAGCATTACTTTTCATAGTGTTTATGTTAAAACAACCAATTTGCACCTATGTATGTTGTCCCTTACAGTCCTCTGTATCTGTATTTTTGCTTTATCGGCATGGGTTGTCGTAGCCTAATGACTGGGCTTCCTCAGGCCCTATGCCAGAACCTATATTTATACTATCGACTATCTTGACTGCTGCTAACTTCTGAAGAGAACCAGCCAGGTGGTTGAGAGTGGGCATGCCATTATCAAGTGAGCATCTCTTAATCTCTTATTACATCTGATGGTGAATTAGCCTAAATTCTCAACAGGAGCTTGTGGTGCCAGGTGTGTCAGTAAGGATCTGTGATTTCTGGCCTGATGGATACTAAAAATGTAAATAGAAATTCAGTAAAGCAAAATTTAAGAATTTTCTACTAGAGAGCTTCGATCTAGTGTGCACTGCTTATATTTCACATTTTATACTGAGGGGGCGGTACTTACTATATGATGCCTCTATTTCTGATAGCGTGACACACAGGTGGATCGTCATCAGGTTTAGCTTTTTATATAGCCTAGGCTAGGACTTCAGGTACAGTTTGGCCTTACTGGTGAATGGTTATGTTTCATCTTCTGTCCAAATTCACTTCCCCTGGTTTGGATGACAGGAGAATTAACAATGGCAACTGTTCCTGTTTTTATAATAGACTACCATTAATGGGCATACAGAAAATGGAGCATGGTGACTTCACTCTCTAAGAGTATCAACCCTGCATACTTTGTTAAATAGCCACACAGTAGTATAGATCTAGCAGCATAAATACTTGGCAAACCATTTTAGATTAATAAAATAATTTTCCTTTTCTTTCTTCAGAGACATTTTATTTGATTATTCTAGTTATGTATAGTGATGTAAGCTAATGTGGAGGCCTATGTTTGCATGTGTGTATATATATTGTATGTGTCTGTATTTACTTTATGTATTATTACTACTAATATTCCTGCCCTGACTTAGATTTAAGATTGACCAATAGGCTGGTCTTAAAGTTTACCGCTGAGACATGCTTCAGAATAAAGTCCACAGAATCACATGTTTGGTGTGCATTTTTGCTGCTCCCACAAACCTAAGCGTTGTAATCGTATTAGGCCTTTGGTCATTGTAAATTCCAGGTTCGGTCCAGCTCGCACGTTTTTCTCAGCAGTTTTTGAATTATACATCCCTTTGAAACATATCCTCCACCTACCTACCAGCAAAGATAATGCCATACATCTTTTTTTTAAATTAGGGTTGCATAACTAACGCTTTTAAACTGTCCATCATAACTTTTAGATTGTCTGTCAAATGCTGTTAATGTATTATATGATGTAATGTAAGTATTGTTTGATTCCAGAGATGATCAATTATGATTTATTATGTGAATTCTGACTTATAATCACTAGAATTCTTAAGGAGTATATTATCAAGGAGTATATTTAATTCTTAAGGAGTTCTGTGTTCCATTTTTGAGAATTCTTCACCAGAAATGTGAGCCACGAACCAGTGCGGCGACACCACCCTATCCTTACTATTTAAAACTTGTCCAGTACACTGCAGAGCTGAGTGCATTTTACGATTATACAAGTCAGGCATTCAAAAGACTCTTTCAGATGACATACGGTTCATTAGAAGAATATTTTGACAGGAAATAATGGTAAGACAGGTTAGGCTTGTAGCTTCATGACACACTACTGTGACTGCAGCATAACCCAACAATTAATGGTTTCTCTTTTAGAAAAGTACACTACAATGCATGTCGGAAACCCTATTTAGCTGGGCGTCTGATGTAGTGCACATTTGTTCTATTGACTTATGTATTATGCTTGAAGGCCCTTGACAACGCTTATGCATTTACCCACTTGTTGCGTTTGCCTGAATTGAGAGCTGTGTAGTATTTATATGAGAAAGGACAATCAGCTCTATAGTAATCTTAACTGCCATGTCCCAATAGGAATGCATTCTGTCCGGCATCATGTCAGTAAAGGGCAAGAAGGTTCTACACATGGACCGGAACTCCTACTACGGAGCGGAGAGTGCCTCCATCACCCCCCTAGAAGATGTAAGTCCAGCTCTGACATGCCCTTTTGCCAAAGTGATTTCAACAGCTCTATATGGGCTGGGGACAACCTTTTGATAAGTAGTGTGGCTTTTCTAAATAAACGCATGGCACCAAAATTACCCAGTTGTGTCATTTTGAACTTGTTGTCATAGTGGGCTATTGAGGTGGTCTTTCTTCACGTCTTTCTCCTCGTCTCTGAATGTCATCACTTCTGGCAAGTGCAACCGTCCAACTTTAAAAAAAGCACACTGTCAAAAAAAAAGATGCAATGATTTAGTTGCTTTCTGAGCCAGCTAGAGCAAGCAATTAAGGCTTTTGGTCTCAGTCTGACATTAATTTACTTGCCTTGTGACCATTCAAACTGCTGTATATGTGTATTTCTAGTAGGCGTGCTAGCTAGGCTCCTTTTCTTTGTACTATATATATATATATGACTCTTATTGGGGGGGTGGAGCTTCTGAGGGAGCACATTTTATGGCTTGGAATGGAGATGTGTTTTTGTTTTGATAGAGTTCAAATATTAGCAATCTGTCTCCACTTTTAAGAGGCGTATCTCTTGCATTTCCAGACATCTACGTGTGCATGACGTTCTTAACTTAAACCCAGCAACCCAGCCAGGGAATTTAATTCAACCATACAGTGCTAATGGTTAAGTAGTATCTAAATGGCTTGTAAAGTGAAGTATTATTTTCAACTTGAACATGCCAGCAGCACACTTAGCAGGTGATGCAAATGCTTCTGCTGACTTGGCTTTAAACTCACTCATCTTTTCATCCTCCAACAGCTGTACAAGCGCTTCAGCATTCCCGGTAGCCCTCCCGATTCAATGGGAAAAGGTCGGGATTGGAATGTGGACCTGATCCCCAAGTTTTTAATGGCCAATGGTATGTTTACACCCCATGCACCTGATGCTCGTGGAAGAGTCTAGATTGTGATGTCGGCCATGTTATGTGATATTACTCACTAACTCAACTCTTCAGGTCAGCTGGTCCGCATGCTGCTGATCACGCAGGTGACCCGATACCTGGACTTCAAAGTGGTCGAGGGAAGCTTTGTGTACAAGAAGGGCAACATCTATAAAGTCCCCTCCACTGAGACAGAGGCCCTGGCATCCAGTAAGTCACATTGGGTGAAGTGAAGCATTTCAAAATGAGGATGTCTTGACTCTCTCTGACTTAAAAACAACCTTCCACGGGGTTAACCCCTGGCTAAATGGAATGATCTTGCTAATGGTTTACCCATCATATTCTATCCATCAGGTCTGATGGGGCTGTTTGAGAAACGGCGCTTCAGAAAATTCCTGGTGTTTGTCGCCAACTTCGACGAGAACGACCCCAAGACCATGGAAGGCGTTGACCCCCAAAAAACGACAATGAGGGATGTCTTCAAGAACTTCAGCCTGGGCCAGGACGTCATCGACTTCACTGGCCACTCACTTGCTCTCTACCGCACAGACGAGTGAGTCGTGTCTCAAAAACCATCAAATGTCAACTCAGCAACTCTACAAGACTGTTAAACACACTTCACATGTTGTGTGCTTTGTGTGTTCTGCTTTCTGTCTTCCTCGTCTTAGATACCTGGACCGCCCGTGTCTGGACTCAATAAACAGGATAAAACTTTACAGTGAGTCTCTGGCCCGGTATGGAAAGAGTCCCTATCTCTACCCCCTGTATGGCCTCGGAGAGCTGCCCCAAGGGTTTGCCAGGTAAGCAACGTAACAATACTATTTCTGTGAAGACGTACTGTAATGGGGGGAAAAGCTTGATGTGTCGTGGTCACGAGTCCTCACGGTGGAAACCCCTGCATGTGTCGATGCTATATTCGCGGTCACGGTCGTTCATTTTGTCGTCCCACACTTCTCCCACCCATCAAGGCTAAGCGCCATTTATGGAGGGACCTACATGTTAAACAAGCCCATCGAGGAGATCGTCATGGAGAACGGGAAGGTTGTGGGAGTGAAGTCTGAGGGAGAGGTGAGGAGATGATGATACAAATTTTGGGGGGGCTGTAAACAAATGTCTGCCATTTGAACCTACAATGCAGTACACTGTATGTGTGACTAACTACACATCTCACCCCCGCCCCCAGATCGCCCGCTGCAAGCAGCTCATCTGCGACCCCAGCTACATCATGGACCGCGTCACCAAGGTGGGCCAGGTTATCCGGGTCATCTGCGTCATGAGTCACCCCATCAAGAACACCAGCGACGCCAACTCCTGCCAGATCATCATCCCCCAGAACCAGGTCAACAGGAAGCACGGTGAGGGGAACCCAGGAAGCGGTGGCAGCGTTTAAACTGCCTCAAGACGCTGTGAACGCACCTCGTTAATTCTCCTCTTAGAGAACTCGCATCTTGTTTGGGGTATAGCTGCTGTTTCTGAGGGAGCACTAGGGCTGGGCGATGTACCGGTATATCGGATTTTTTTCAAAAGAGATATCAAATTAGACAATATTGTTTATATCAATATAGTTATATTTTGCGCTTGTTCATTATCGTCTCCCTCCATGCCTGCACTTGGCCTGAGGAGTGGAGTCAGGAGTGAGTGATTTTAATGCGTTCAAAGTGTCAAAGGGGCGGAGACGCCCGAGAAAGCTCGCGTGTGAATTAATGTCGCTAAAAAAAAGTGTCACATTTCTGTCGGGTTTCCTGTTTTTCTCTATGCCTGAAGGATTTAGCCCACTTTATAGAAAATACCGATATTATTTTAGGTCCATATTGCCCTGCCCTAGGGAGCACCCATTATGGCATGGAAGGGAGGGGTGTTTTTGTTTTGATAATATATATATATATATATATATAATATGAACGATCCGTCTCCAGTATCCACCTTTTTAAGAGAAGGGCGTATCTCTCTTTGCATTTCCAGACATCTACGTGTGCATGATCTCCTATGCTCACAACGTGGCAGCGCAGGGCAAATACGTCGCCATCGTCAGCACTACTGTGGAGACCAGTGACCCGGAGCAGGAGATCAAGCCGGCTCTGGACCTGTTGGAGCCTGTCGAGCAGAAGTTTGTCAGCATCAGCGATCAGTACGCACCGACTGACCTGGGAGCTGACAGCCAGGTAAGGAGGGTGCTCTTGTTATTGGAGGATTAAATGAGTGGGGAAGTGAGAAAACAACTAATTGTATTACTAATATTGATTTGAGGTGCCTTCTCACAATGTTGCTTTGATTTGTTTGAACGTTCACATCTACTAACAGCTTGTTATATGACAGCAGTCCAGTGCAATCGTTTTTTTATATTTATTATATTGAGTATGTATGTTCAGGAAACACCAGTACTTAGAAGTATTTAGAAGAATCAACACAAGCACGTTAATTCTGACATAAATCAAACAAAGCTCACAAGTTCTCTCAAATTTCTGCAGAGAACACTAATTTTGGTTTTCGTCTCGCTCCACGTACAGATTTTCATCTCTCGCACATACGACGCGACCACTCACTTTGAGACCACCTGCGACGACATCAAGGACATCTACAAGAGGATGACGGGCACAGACTTTGACTTTGCAGAAATGGAGCGCAAGAAGAACGACATTTTTGGCGACGCAGCAGAGTAGAGAGCACAACCTGTCCACAACACTCCTGAATAATCAGACATGGCTACCGACACACATCTTACATACTAAAAAGAAAAATTATACAAAATGTACAAAACTGTGGGTTGGCAGATAATTTCATGAATTTAACAATATAGAGTTATCACAATAGTATTGCTGGGTAGGGGGACAGGGTGGGAAGTTGTGCTTTCTATAATCACATTCAGAGGGATGATGCTCTGAATACTGGTTAGGACCGATAGCCCCATTCTAAATAATGTTATCCGCAGCCCCTCACGAGGTGTGCTTAGTCCTAAAATGCCAAATCAAATGAATCAAATCCTTAGTTGTCTTTTGTTTCGGTGGGGCGATCTATTGTGTTCAATAGATAAAATAAAGGTGTAAAGGTCTTTGGGAGATATTAAATATCTACCGATCAGTTATTTTGTGTCTAATGGTATTTGTGAGGGAGATGGATGGAAAAGTGGCTGGGCTTCTTACTGTTGCATTCAAGCTTGTGTTTGCTGAGTGCTGCTTTTGACGCTTGGCCCTTGTATGGAGAAGATGTACTTTACTTGCAATTAACACATTTACATAAACTTTTTTTTAATTTTTTGTGGGTTGGATGGAAGGTTGGTGTCTTTAATTTTTTTTTTTTTCTCGTTCTTTATTTTTTATTTTTCCCCCCCTCTCCATCTCAGTCTCAAGGTACAGGCCAATTCTAGGCCAGACATTTTACTCAATTAGCATTTGACTAAACAGTTATGTTGGTAACCAGTCAATCTCAAAGGCAAATTATATTAGCCTTTTGGCCGAAGTTATTGTAAAGATGAAGTAACAGGAGATTATATAATTATGCAAACATTTAAGACCCAAGCATTTAACTTCAGGGGAGAAGGGGGGGGGGTGGACATGGTTGACTAATTGCTTTGTAAGGACCAAATGTCTGCTACAGCAGTATTGATTTGATAACGGCCCTGTAATGTCATCTGTGTTTATAAAATGAAAACATGCTGGCCTCAAATGATTTCTGTACTGCAAAGTAAAAAGAAAAAAAAGAACTTTGATACGTTTGATTTGTGAAACCTAAGAAATATAGTTGTAAACCACATTAAGGATCATATTGCTAAGAATTTTACAAAACAGAATTAAAAAGACAATGATAAAGGCATTCCCTAAATAGGCTGTTGTATAGTAACAGATGCAGAAAGCAAAGTAACCTTGCCTAAGGATGAAACCTCACTGCAAAAAGCATAAATGGCACACAACTGGTGGTTACTAATATGGACTACAAATCCCACAATTCGCGTGGCGTTAAATGCTTTCGCTGTTTATCTGATATAGGCCTAGTAAGTCAGAATGGAGGTGACAGCCGCACGGCGATCTTTTCTTTGCGATATTGGTGAGAAATATCAAAATGTTCAACTTACATAGCATAGTCTAAAAGTAAACAAGTTGGGAAAATACATTGTTTTGCTGTGGTTCCTGTTCCATTTGTTAATACGCGATTGTGCTTAGGTTTCTGGGCAGACAGGACTGCGTTGCATGAAGCCGCGTCCCACGGCAGAACCCTGCAGTTGAAGCAGCTTATAGAGAGCGGGGCGTCGGTAAACATGGTCACTGTAGACAACATTACACCTCTACACGAAGCCTGCATACAGGCGCATCCAACGTGTGCCCGGCTTCTATTGGAAGCAGGCGCGCAGGTTCGTCGCAGCATAATCGTAGGCTGTCTACTAGCCTATAGGCCTGGGGATACCGGGGCAATTGTTAACAGTTTTTACATGTTCTTTCATAGCTCACAGACTAGCTACTTGAAATACAATAATAATATTTTGATATAAGAAACGTATAAATAATAGCCTAGCCTAAACTTGATATAGTTTAATAAGAACAAGTCTAATATTACGTTTAGTGCAAGAGTCAGTTACAATGACAAAATAAGTGGGCTAATATTAAACCACTCAAAAATAATCGCAATAATGCTATGTCATCTAATGTCACTTAGCTGAGTTTATGAATTTTCATACATGATACAATAACACGAGGATTTGGATATCATATTAAATATAATTTGTATGTTTATTGATGAGCTGTTATACTAGCACATACATTTATTTTAATATATTATTTTAAATTTTAAATGTAAATTTAAGTTTAGTGGAAATTTACAAGTAGCCATCATACAGCCATGATAATATTTGGCATGCTAGTAAAACCCATATCTGTTTTTCATGTTATTTTATAACCAAAACCTAGAGATAAAATGTATGTGTTCATTAAATTGGCAGGCATCTAAACTTCAAACAGCATGAAGAAAAATACTGTACATTCAAAAAGTTACTTTCATCAAAAGTAACTTTTCCTCACAATAATTGTTTGGATGAAAACTTCTGCAGAGCTTAAATTGTCATGCTCCCTTTTCCACAGCATAGAGAGAAATCCTTCTTGGCATAATATATGCAACGTAAATGTTATCACTCTAGCTTGTTTCTGATTGGAGGAATTGAGTGTTAAAATTGCCTGCGGTCTCCCTACTCCAAATAGTAGCCTATAGTTGTGTTTGTGTTGACTGTTAAACTCTGACCTCCCCAGGTGGATGTTAGGACCATCCATGGTAGTACCCCTCTCTGCCATGCCTGTGCTTCCGGTAGTTTTGAGTGTGCAAAACTATTGTTGGATCAAGGGGCCAAGGTGAACCCCTCTCTCACAGCCCTCACTGCATCGCCGCTACATGAGGCCTGCATAAGAGGTTTAGCAGCTTTATTATTATTATTATTATTATTATTATTATATTTTTATTTTTATTATTTTAAGGTTCAGGAGTTAAGTTGCAAGATGTTTGACTGCTGCTTTCACTGCATCTCTTTATTCCCCTCAGGTGAAGTGTCCATAGTGCGGCTCATGATAGCGCACGGAGCCCAGCTGGAGGCCAATGACATTCACTTTGGCCCTCCACTCCACAGTGCATGTGCCAAGGGTCACATACACTGTGCACGGGAGCTGCTCAGTGCAGGTCAAAAGACTATATCCTCAAGTCACCTTTTATATCTTTATACAATTAGCCATTGCTAATGATCGTGGAACACATCACTTAGGCTATAACTAATTATCACTAACTCAGCGTTTACCATTGTAGGCCTGTGATAAAATTGTAGATACTGTAAGTGTATATGGTTAAGGTAAGCTTCAGACTGCATGCGGTATAATTTCAGGTGAGCCCTAATCTAAACTTCTGATGTAAAATACCGTCAACTACGATACAGGTGCCAACGTGAACTCGACAAAGTTCCACGAGACGGCTTTGCACCACGCGGCACGTGTTGATGCCATGGGGTTGATCGAGCTCCTGGTGGAGTTTGGGGGAAATGTGCACGCCAGTGACAACCTAGGACGCAAACCTATTGACTACACCCAGCCTGGGTCTGCCTGTGAAAACTGTCTGAAGCTTTATGAAAGTAAGCCAATGTAACGGTCCTGTAATAGCTTTGTTGTATAGCCCTTTAAAGCGTGTATAGGCCTACAATCACTTGATAGCAATTTGGAAAACATTTAGGTAAGCAGAGCCATGGAAATAACAGAGTTACGCCACCGGAAGTTAGACATTTTCAACGGTCACATGGTTCATGGAGAGACAAAACCTATTGCGAAATAGTTCCAGGAAGTGCATGGTGGACAATTTGAATATATATACACAGATGTATAACTTCATTAGTAGTCAATAAATGCACCGATTTACTTTTAAAATATAATTATTTTAAATTGTCCTAAAACAGCCTATTCCTTGCAGGCATGCCCCTGAGTCTACAGCAGCTTTGTAGAATCTGTCTCAGAAACATGTTGGGTACCCGAGCTCAGAAGGTGATTGGTCAGCTGGACATTTCTCACCTCATTTGCAGCTATCTCCAGTATGCTGATTATCCAGAATTACTAGACAGTTGCTGATGGAAAACAGCAGGAATGCTATAAACCAGAAAATGGTCACATTTGATTTAGTCTATGAAAAACGTGTAATTAAATCTGTCTAATCTGCGTGCCTTTTTATTTATTTACTTTATTTATTTATTTATTTATTTTGCAATATAGAGTCACGTGACTCAGAATGTTATTTGTTGCTGCTGTTTAATGAGTATGCTAATAATACACTGTATAAATGTTAATCATATGCTACTGTAGACCTACTCTGTAGGCTACAAATATTGAAATAGCTAGAGCGTATCAGTCGACCTCCCAGCATTTTATTTGCGCTCCAACATTTATTTTTTATTGTTTTTTTTTTTTAAATACTTATTTATTGATAAACAATTACAGTCAGCAACAGGTTTACATTACATATTTTCCTATACATAATTTACATTATACTGTTTTTTAAACAATTATCTTTTCCATAAGAAAAATAAAACAAATGTGAATCGCGCTCCACCATTGATGTAGAAATCTACCCCCATAAGAAATCGTCACGTGACGTAGACGTGTAGTTCGCCGTACGTAAACATGCACAGCCTTGTGTTTACAATCGGGCCGTGGAATGCGATTCCACTGACAACATTTTAGACTTTATTGTGAAGACGCCGGTTGTTCTAAAGATGGAGATAGAAGCCACACGACCTTATTTCTTTGGGGATATCGGTAAGTCTTTCTGGGCTAACTGCCAGAAGGCTTAGCCGGCCGGTAGGCTGTACGGTAGGGGTTACTTCCCCGGGCAGAATGTTGACCTACCCGTTTGTCATGATCGGCTTGTCACGTTGGAAAAAGTGAATCGCTAACCACCACGTATATTTGCTGAAATAAACTGACAACAGCTTTGAGTATTTCTGGGTGGCATATGATACCGGACATTTGCTTTAGCCTCCATCTTATTTAAGCTTATTTCAGCGCAGTGGCGCACCATAACTGTTCTCACCACCTCCGCAGGCTGTTGGTCGGAGAGAACAGAGGTGCACAAGGCTGCTTCGCTGGGCCAAGATTCCCATTTACAGCAGCTCATCCAGAACGGAGCCTCGGTCAACATAGTGGCTGTGGACTCCATAACGCCTCTCCACGAGGCGTGTATCCGCGGGCAGGCCCAGTGTGTCAGGCTGCTTCTGGACGCTGGGGCACAGGTGAGCCAGAGAATGACCAACGCTCTATGGAGAAGCAGCTCTGCATGATTTTTGGTTAAGGGTCCATGCACGACGTGTAGCGTCTGTGTGTGCGTGTGCGTGTCATTATATAGTTCTACCTGCTGCATACGCATTTATAAGGGGACCATAAGTAGTTTCTGCTGGGTCCTCCTCCAGAGAGACCATTCGGTCTAATTAACCTGTAATTGAGCGTAACACATTTGGAAAATGTGGGTTGTGTTGCAGCGTAAAATACACGTAATTAGCTAAAAATTAAACGGTAGGAAGCATTCCGTTGCACGGCTCACCCAGGTAAGAGGGAGAGAAACGCTGGCACGGTGTTTGCGTATCAGGTGGACGCCAGGAACGTGGACGGCAGCACCCCGCTGTGCGACGCCTGCTCGGCCGGCAGCGTCGCGTGCGTCAGGCTCCTGCTGGAACACGGCGCCAAGGCCAACCCCGCGCTGACCTCGCGCACCGCTTCGCCCCTTCACGAGGCCTGCATGGGAGGTGCGTGAATATGTTACTCATTATATTTATACGTTGTCGTCATTATATTTCTGATCTGGGAGCCGCGCTGAACGGTTCGGCTTTCTCTGCAGTGTAAAGTTGTATATTGTGCGTTGTTGTGTGCGCGGTGTACATTTATAATGTGTACAAGTGAGCAATTTCAGTGTTGCGAGACTGTAAAGCTGAGCTCAGTGGAAAAACTCTATATCCTTGTGTTGGAGGTAACTCTGAGTGTGTGAAGCTGCTGATTGACGTGGGAGCCAGTCTGGAGGCTTATGACCTGTATTACGGGACCCCGTTACAGGTGGCATGTGCCAACGAACACAAGGAGAGCGTCAGGGTTCTGCTTAACGCAGGTGAGCACTTGCAACCTGCCCGCTGTGGTTGAACTAGAAGGCCATCTCTGCCAGGTGCCTTTTGTACAGGGAATAATGCATCCTCATGCAGCTCTAGTCTAGTGAGCTGTGGGGTAAAGCTGCAATTTGTGTCAGCCAATAGTTAATTAGTGTTCTAATGTGTAACGATCAAAAGTTAATTAGTGTTATAAAATGTAAAGACCAACAGTTAAAGGTATTGTCAGCTATTGCAAGCTATTGTGTATAGACCAACAGTGCATTTGTGTTTCAATATGTAGACCAAAGGTTAATGTGTTCTATCTAATGTGTAAAGACCCAAAGTGAATTTGTGTTCTAAGACATATGAGGCGTTTAAATGTAGACTCTTCACTGTCTTTCCAGAATGTCCTGTGTGGTTAAAACCACTCGTCATCCTAGAGTGCTTATTAGCTCCCTTCCCCTAAAGTCACACACCTTTTTCACGTTTCATTTAACGTGATCCCCCCCCATCCCAGAGCGGTGTGTCATTTGAGTCTTGTGTGCTCTGCGGTCCTCTGAGGTGCAAATGCGAATGCTGCCAGGCTACACGAAACACCACTGCACCACGCGGCTAAGGCCATGAGTGTGGACGTGATTGACATGCTGGTGGCGTTTGGTGCCAATGTTTATGCCAGAGACAAACAGGACAAGAGGCCCAGCGATTACACCACACCGGGCTCTCCCTCTGCGGCCTGCTTGGATTGCTATGAGAGTGAGTCTCTGACAGATATTTCCCAAGGCTGCCGTTAAGGCATAAAGTGGATGTTTATTTCCTCACCACTAGATGGCACTCAAACATTATCTTTCACTTCATATAGACCTCACCTGGTAAACATTATGGCCAGTTATATTTCATCAAATGAAAATCCTCACAGCCAAATTCCATAAAATGTAGGATGTGAAACCATAATGTCACATCTAAGCACAGGAAAAGTAACTCCTGCACGTAGAACACAGGCTATTGTGTGCAATGTACGAGGTGACCAGTTGATATTCCCTTATAACATTTGATTGATTGAGCTTTATTTTTACAGGGACAATGCACATAACTCAACATTTCAGTAAAAGTGCCGGTGTTATCAAGCCGGCTAATTATCAACCGCAGTCCCTGGACAGGTTATTAAAAACAGTATAAGTAACAATACAATTGCCAGCAATACAGTACAAGTATATACAGAGACTAAGAACAGGCAACACAAAGTAACACACATTACAGTTTGAATAACCTGCATTCAACCTTGATTTTAGTGTCTGACTTCTGTTGTTGTTGTTATTATTATTATTATTATTATTATTATTAATAATAATATTATTATGATAATGTACCTCTGCTATATATATATATATATATATATATATATATATATATATCCACAGGTTGTCCCCTGACCCTACAGCAGCTGAGCAGAGTTACCATGAGAAAGATGCTGGGCACCAGAGCTGTGAAGGTCATAGGTCAATTGCACATCCCCAAGCTTATTATCAGCTACCTCTGCTACGAGTAACCCGTAGTCGGTGCGAGAAGATAAGCAACACTGCTATATCAAAAAACACAACACAGTATGTATGCATGTAGTAATACAGAGGTCTTCAATGTTTTTTAAGCTAAGGCTGTTAGAAACACGGCACAGGGACCCCCTATCGCATATTAAATATTTGGTTGACGGGTAAACAATGTGTAGGGCGGACTATGGTGCCATGTTTAAAACTGCTTTGTAATGTTATAGCCTACATGGGCCTTTTCCATGCTAAGCCATTAAAATATTCATATTTTTAAAGCTATAGCTAGGTTGTAGTTATGTTAATAGCATGTATTATTTATTTGGGCTCAAATGATTTGGGGGATCCCCTGCAATACCTCTGAGGACCCACTAGGGGTCCCAGACCCCCTGTTGACCTTTGTAGTAATATATGTACATACTTCTTTATCTACAGTTGTGCTGAGGCACTAAAGTTGTTCTTAACAGCTTATAAAATGTAAGGTTCGTCATGGATATCATAGCAATTAGTTGCAGAGGAGGGTGCTTCTAAACATTAGGGGCCAGTTTAGGCTTAGGCGGGGGGTATTTTAAGAGCTTGAAAGTCTTGTAAACTGTTGTAACTACAACAGAACTTAGGGAGGAAGTTTAGAGGGGTCAGGAGAGAAGAGTTTGGCAGCAAAGACTATATTGGCAGTCAGGTTACCATCACTACCGTCACTGTTTGGGTATTAACACACACACGTGCGCGCACCCGCACCCATTCATCAAAACACATGAACAAATACATGGGCAAAAACTGGTACAAATCCCATGTCAGCATTGGCAGTCGCCAGTTGTTGGGCAGGTAAATCAGCCAAGTTGGATTCCTGAACCCTCTGGGCAGAAACAACAGGGTGTGACAAACCATGCCAAATGTTCTACGCTGTTTTAAATGCTCTTGAGCCAGGCACCTGAAGCCCACACTCTCCAGTGGTGTACTTCATTTGTCAAAGTGTGGTTCTGTTGTGTAATCAGGCAGAGGTGCATGAAAATGTGGGTGTGGGTGACTGTGAATCGGGCCTCTGCTAAAACCAGCATACATCATATTTAATAAGTGTTAATGAAGAGCCTCATCAGCAGATATGAACCTAGCACAGTGACGGTTTGCAGATGTCAATGCTTTCATCCTGGAGTGCAACATGCCTGGAGATGAGCAGCATTGTTTAAGATGAAGAATCATAAGGAGGTTGAATGGTCTGGACTGTCTATTTATAGCTATGCTGTGTCTCACCCCCTGAACGGGCACACCAGAAGAGACCCAGAGCTTAATGTAGTTTCAGGAATGTTAGGAATTGTAGGTGGATGTTTATGGATGCTCATTAGTTGCCATGGCTCCATTCTTGGTTCTGTAGTTGCCATGGCTCGATTCTTGGTTCTGGTCCAGTTTGCTATGAAGTGTTGTCTGACCGACAACAGGCTACAGTGCCTGTTGAGTCTTTTGTGCATTAATTCAATCAAACTCATCAAATATACTGTGTATGGATATAGCAGATTTTGCACACACTCTAGACCAGGAGTGGGCAATTATTTTCACTTGGGGGCCACATTGAAAATGTCATAGAACTTCACGGGCCATGTTACTTTGTTAACAAACATGCTAAAACATTTTAAAATACAACACAAAATTGCTAACTTTGTTAACTTGCATATTCATGCAACAGCATTTTCATAATAAAACGTAACAGTTCACTTTAACTATGTTTTTTTTTTTACGCAGCTGTAAATAAAGTAACATTCTGCAGAGCTCTTCAAGTAATTTTATGTTGCATTATTATTTTTTAAATGTTTGATGTACCGGGCGGGCCGGGTAGAATGTCTCAAAGGGCCGCATCCGGCCCCCGGGCCTGACTTTGCCCAGGCCTGCTCTAGACTATAGAATCATTGGCACCAACTATAACTTTATTACATTCATTTATACATTTATAAAAAATCAATGTATTGTATACACTTTGCATTATCTGTCTGTGGTCTACGCTGTCCTGCTTTTTGTTCAGTAGCAAAACACTACTCTTCCTGGTGGCTCTTTTCCCCAAACCTCTTGTTGAACCTTTAATAATTAAGGTTAACAGATATGGTGCACTTCCTCATCTGCAGCTTAGCTTCTTTTTTATAATTTACAGTATATAAGGTTATTGTTAGACACATACAATCTCATCTGTTAAAGATATCAAGGCTATAAATAGTCTTGAAACACAGAAATCTAGATTCCTCGATTCACATGAAAATGGTGTCTCTTAAAAAAACATCTGACCCTCAGACTTGGCCCTGCTATTTACAAGGCTTAAAATAAGCTTTTAGACGAGAGAGCGGGTTCCAAAGAGTTTTCTTATGCCGCTGAGAAGACTGGGGCAGAAGTATGGAAAAGAGCAACGGAATGCAGGGAATCTCCTGATATCAAGATAAATCATGATCGGCCCACAATAGCATCTCTGAGCTCCTGTTGTAAAAGACAGGACTGATTTGTTTTGAAGACGGTTTCTTAGATAAGGCACCATTGGCAGTAAGTACAACTTGTACTACAAGTGTGTTTATACTGCATGCTCAATGTGAAGATACTGATTTTATGCATATCTTTAAACTGCAAATGAAACAAAGCCACAAACGTATCATTGTGTGTGTATATATATATATGGTAGCTATCGTATACTTAAATTCTATTGAAATATTTAGTATAATGGATTGCTGTATTTCATACATTTAGTTGTTATTGTGACTCTGAAACGTGTCTGGTTTTATGTGAAAATCACACACGATGCGCCCCCTTGTGTGTACACAGGGAGTTACAAGCGATGAATAAGAGCCAACATGTATGCAGATTTTAAAGGAAGATGAAATCATTTCAAAACAATCACGCATCGACTGTGCACTAGGCTGGGTTCAGATTTGATTTGGCAACCCTGTTTTCCAGCAATCGTTGGACCAAGCTCCCCAAGATGCTCTATGAGATAATGAGCTTCTCAAATATTTGTGCATATTAAGCTTGTGGCAATACATTGTATACAAGGTTCTTCTCATCTGTCAGGAAGAAGAACTCACTCTAATGGGAAATAGATATTCCCTGTTACATGATAAATAAAAGGGAGATTGAATCTTGGCAGTGAATAAAGAACGAAGAAAGTAGAATTAAATGAGGGGAGATTGTGAATTGATGCATTACACGGACAGGAACTCTGCTAGGCTTTTTCTATAAACAGCGCTAGATGTGGTGATGGTTTGCTGCTCTGCAGCGCCCGGAGAGAGCATGGCTTGAAAATCACTGCCTTCCCTCAAATGAACTGCAGATGTGAGACGTCAAGATGTCTACTCCTATAGCTGCCGCTGCTTCTATGCAAACTTGTGCACTTATCATAATTCAATCTCGCTTGAATAGGATAAATATGGTTGTCTGTCTATTGGCGAAGCATTTCGTTTAACGTAAAGGTGTAGTGTTTAGTTACTGCCACAAGAGGCAGAGCAGGGACAAAACGGACACAGCACGCACATACGTGCACGGGAATATCTTTGTGTTCTTATCCAAACCATAATGTTACCACATCTTATGCACTTACAATTGGTCGAGTTACGTTCATACTTGCACGAATGCACAAAATAGCACCTGTTGCATGGTGTGGCTTTAACAGACCATAACGTTATGATTATGTTATTCCTCTGCATTGACGTATAACACTATGAATGGGGGAAGACTTTGAAGTAAACGAGGAAAGAAAGACTTTGAAGTATCACTGTTTTCCAGCAGCTGAAATGTTCATATGGAGATCAGAGACAGCTGTTAACGGTCTGTCAAAAGCACTGTCGCTCTGAAAGTCTGTGTGGAACAAATCATTACTGATCGGCTCACCGCTTCTCAGTTTCAGAATCAGCATTGCAAAAAAGACAATAGAGACAGTATAGGTTTAGCCGAAGGAGGAAGCTCCGGTGCTGAGAAATTAATACAACGCAGAAGTGCCAAAAAGATGCAGTTCCTCGAATGGACACTTGAGACTGGCTGCTAAAGAGAGTCATTGGCTGCTAAAAAGAGCCATAAACTCCATGTTAAAAAGTCTGCCTTTACAGCAAAAACAAACATGTTTGCAGCCTAGTTTAAAAAAAAAGGTTTTTGTCCTTATTGCGGGTCTCCCAGCCCGGTGTTCAAACCCGTTCTTGAGCAAAGCTATGGGTGACGTCACGGAGGGTTTGTCCATATGAGCCACATCAGGCCGGATGAACTGAGCTGTGTTGGGCTGTAAGTCTATAGGACATATATAGATCTGTAGCCTATCTGTTCAAGAATCAACAATATGTGTGTCCTATACAAAATAATAATTGTATACTAAAACACATTATTACTTATTATTTCCTTCAGTGATGCGGCTTCGTAAAGGCAGTAGCCTAACAGTAAATTAGCTAGAATCACAGCTGTAATTGCAAAGCTGTTGATTGCAGAATAATGAGCCGTTTCAGCTGTGTATCAACTAGCAAAGTGTTCATTCAGCTGTCTTGTGGAGAATTCACTGAAATTAGTTAGAAACTAAAATCCATGTACTGTACCAGTTTTGTAAAGTCTCAAAACATATTAGACTTTCAGTGTGGATGCATTTTCTTTCCAAGACATTGCTCTCTCTCTCTCTCTCTCTCTCTCTCTCTCTCTCTCTCTCTCTCTCTCTCTCTCTCTCTCTCTCT
>JAODUK010019048.1:0-26219 GCA_027564635.1 Typhlichthys eigenmanni
ATTGTTGTCACATGAAAAGATATGCTCACATATTTGCAAATATGTGAGGGTTGTACTCACTTTTGTGAGATACTGTATGTATATATATATATATATATATATATATATATATATATATATATTCATTTATAAAAGATAAGGGAAGTCATGTCTGTCTTCATTGCATTACTGTATGTAATGTATATAACACTCCTAAGATCCTGTTCCCGTTTCATGGTTTAACAGTTGACCTGTGAAATACTGTAGGGCAGTGTGAAGTGTTTCTCAATAGTAAAATCAGTCAGGGTGTTTTTGCATGCCGTAAATGAAGGAAAACGACACGTCTATGTTCCGGGCTTCATTGCTGCCGCTCTGTTTGTGTATTTGATGAATATACTTGAAAAACTTTTATAGAAGAAAATGTGCACGTGTAATAGGGCTTTGGTTGCAAAACGTTTAAAAGTCAAAACACTCTGCAAGCAACTATGAACTGTGGCTATAGGTTCTCCCTGTGTTAATCGCAAAAGAGCCTTTGCTTGTGCACAAATGTAGACATGCGTACAGCTGTGTTTTCCTTAGGAAGAGCAGCGTGCTCCGATCACAACAGTTTACAAACTGAGGACATTATTAGAGGGTCACCAACCTCTGAGCAGCACGATCTAAGCATCCCACTGCTGCAGAAGTCTTGCTAGGCACACTGTATCAAATGATGATCACAGTGCACACACGCAACGGCTTAAATAAAAAGATGATTATAATAAAATGTATTTTCTTTTCAAGTAACATAAATGATGCTATTGTAATGCAGTGCAGTACTTCGACCATTCGGCGGTCATTAAACGTTCATCAAACATCTGCTCCCACTGGTTCATACCGCGCCATGGCGCCTGGCCGCGGTCACACCGGCCTGCACGGCAGATGAGAAATGTCTCCACTGCAATATGATGTAACCCGATCTACGGAGAGGCTGCTCGCGTCCGTCACTGGAACAGCAGCAGTTGTGGGTTGCTGCGGGGCCACAGAGGGAAGGCCTGCGCGCGGAGCTTTTCCCATGCCTCCTGGTAACACTGGGCCGCCTGTTTGTATTCACAGTACGTCTTCAGGTCCTTCCCGCTGTAACACAAAGCATCCTTACAGCAGTTCATCGCCCCTCTCCACCAAAACAGGTTCACAGCTTGTGACCCTCAAACATGCTATTACGTGAATGCTATTGCAACATGCATTAAAGAGAGAACCGTACCAAAAACAGTAAACAAACCAATATGTGGCCATGCAAAATACATTATGAGATCACTGATTAACACTATTATCTGTCTCTCTCCAGACATTACTGTATGTACTGCATGTCAATCATTAACATGTAAACTAAATGACTCTACAGTTACAACAGAAATATTAGTAGATACTTAACAACATAGTACATGTACTTCACTTTGATATCATACATATATTCTGTTTCCTCTGTAGACCAGTGCGCTTTATACTGTTATCATGGATGTTTTTTTCTTGTCTACTTGTCTGTTTCTCTATTCCTTCTTAGTTAATATCTGTTGGAAAATGTATTGATTTCCAATTTTTTACCAGTACAGCTTATATAGCCTTATAACAATTTACTGTATATTAGATATGTTTGTCTTAACCTTTGATCTTTCCCTCTGTCTTAACTTGTGACCCCCATCCCTCTTCTGTCACAGTATAAATCTTATCTTATCCTTAACCTTATCCTAGGCAGAAGCATCTTACATAGCATGGCCATGCTTACATTAAATATATTCATTAAGACGACAACGACTCATAGCTGAATTATCGTTTATAACAATTTGTTACTGAATTTTTGGCATGTATCTTCTGTCTGTTTTTATTTATTTATTTATTTAATCCCAGTACCCGTTACCAACAGGAGTTATTTTGTCTTCATTATTGTAAATAAGACATTGTTCTTAATTGACTGGCCTGGTCAAATAAAAAAGGCTTAGCAACACGAGCATGCACGAGAAGACCCACTTGTCATACTAATCTACCTACAGACACAATATCTGTATATTATATATATATCTGTAGACAATACGTTTCCTGGGCTGTCACCAATGGACACTCAAGACACCCCTACTTCATGAAATGTGCTTATTGTTTTTATTATTTGCAGTGTGTGTGTGCGCGTGTGTGTGCGGGTGTGTAGTAGGGATCAGGTTATGACCTGGAAAGCTAGAAAACAGGAAGAGCTCTGTTCCGCCTGGGTGAGGATTCGGAACCTCAACACACACACATGCACACACATGCACACACGTGCACACAGTAGGTAGGTAGTCCTACAGTCTCTGTAGACCACAGCACTCCCAGTGTAGAGAGCCAGATCCTGACCTGGTCACACCAGAGCCATGTAGAAGAGAGTGTTGTGTCAACTTCGTCCACTCCAATGGACCGTTTATCGTTTTCTTTTTTTTATCACGGCAATGGCGGATCGTGGAACCTCGGAACAGTTCCCGGAAGTTAGCCGCAAATACTAGATGCACCCTATAAAATATATTATCAATATAAATCGATGCATTTATTGACTGCAAATTAGTAATTACCAAAAAATTGCAGTTATGTATCTGTATTTATCGGTTACGTGTTGACACGAATCACGCGACCACTGAGAATTTCGAACTTCCGTTGGCACAACCATCTCTTCTACATGGCTCTGGGTCACACCACCAACAACAAGCACATCATCAAATGGCCCGGCTACTCCTGACGACAAGGCTTTGCACAGGGTGGTGGATGTCACACATTGTCCCACCAGCCAACCTCCATTCCCTCAGTTGAACCAGTTTGCTTGGCTTACAGACAAGGTAATATTTAATCACCCCCACCCTGGCACTACCCGCAGGTCAAACAAATGCTTTAAGCTCCGGGTCAACATGGGCAGAATGGAAATAACGGCCTGCATTAAGGTGTTGTGTAACGCCTGTGAATTCACTGAGATGAAACAAACGGGTGATTTATGTTGAGTGCACAATATGCAGAGCATTGGCTTTACTTGCTCGGGCATTTGTGCCTGCAGCTCCTGCACGTTTCAGAGTTCAATCGAAGATCATCGTATCATCTGTATATAACGTTTTTACAGTCACTTTTGCAAACACACGTTTTGGTTATTCAAATGTTTACCGTCTAGTCGGGGGAGGTCTGACCACATTGCCACTGATGTGTATGGACATGCGCGCATGTCTCCTGTCTTTATGTTCCATGTTCGCCTAGCCCTCAATCTGACCAACCCCATAGCCAGTAGGGCTGTGTATTGGTAAGAATCTGGCGATACGATATGTATCGCGATACAGGGTCCACGGTTCGATATATTGCCATACTGTAAGCAAGGCGATATATTGCGTTTTCTAATTTGTGGAAAACTGTCATAACAATTGCTAATGTGTGGCGCTGCTGCAAAAAATAACAGAATGTACACTTGCTCAGGGACTACAGATGGCAATTATCTTAAATCTAAATCTGGTAATAAGCAACTTTCTTCTCTTTTGTGGTTGATGTACATTGTACATAGTGTTTTAGAGAATCGATACAGTATCGTGCAATGTAACATCGCAATACTCAGGTGTATCGATATTTTCTTACACCCTTAATAGCCAGCAGCATTGTCCAGCTTCTCCACAACCTCCCCGACAGACACTCCTATGTTGTGCTGGTGACCCATCATGGCTCAAACCTTTCCTGGCACACACACTCTGGTGTCAGACGTTATCTATTGGTTCACGTTAATCATCACCGAGAGGTGTTTTGCAAGACCTCAGATCACGGGCAACACAAAGAACCTTCTGTGCAGCTTCGGCTTCAAAGGAGGACGATTATGACATTACTGTAACTTGGGCGTTACCGTAGCGACGCAGGCAGGAGAGACTGGCTGGTGGAGGCCACAAGAGCCAGGAAACTGTGAAACAGCTCAACTTTACACAGGGCCGACCTGGACACACACACACACATGCACGCACACACACAGTGTCAAAATGTGGTCAGATCTACCTGACTACTAGACAATACATATTTTAATAAACTTTGGAAAAGTTAAAGTTTAGACTTTATATGCAGAATACAGTGAACTACGATTAACTATGTTTAAATTATCTAAAGCTCATAGCTTGCCTTGCTTTAGTGGTGCCCAGCGCCTTCTTTGTAACCCCGTGTTTGTAGCCGTTGGCAGTGACATCTAGTGGCTGGTCAGACACATTGCACCAGCTAATGGCTGCAAAAGAGGAACATGTCATTTACCAGTGCCAAAGAAGTCAAAGAAGCCATAAATATAACAGCTAAATTAATGTTTCACCCATATATATATATATATTCCCAACCCCCGGTGTGTTTACATGAGCGACTCTTCCTTAATCTGTAACCAATAAAGTAATTTACAGTCGGTTGGTTGGTTGGTTATTAAATACGCCCATCATATTCATATAATAGCTTTCATAAGATAACAATGTGTGAGTTATAACTGCTCGCACGCCACCAGTGACCTCTAGCCCCGCGCAGTACCTACCTGCGCCACAGGGGGACACCCTGCCCTGTCCTGCCCGGTGACAGAGCTCCGTCTGGGCCAGACTGAAGGGGAACTCGAGGCCGGACTGGATCAGGTCCGGACAACTCAGGGAGTAACCGGCAGGCAAACCTGTAACATAAGAACACCTGAAGACAGAAGCACTGTGTTAGTCTCTGACGGTCAGCATATAAGTATATAATAGCATATTAGTATATATCAGTGTGAATATAGACACCTAACATTAGGAAAACTAACATTAGGAACAATAGGAAAACTAATATATACACACCGGTACTGTATACAGCCGTAAAACATAAAATAAACACTGCAGCAAGATGCAAATCAATTTATTACATTTTTTATATGCATTTTTCAGTTTTCATTCTCTCACTGTTCAAACAAACCTACCAATAAAATGATAGACTGATCATTTCTCTGTCAGTAAGCAAACATACAAAATCAGCAAGGGATCAAATCATTTTTTCAATCACTGTATACATACAAAGTATATATATATACAATGTATATTAATAAATAGAAATATATATTTTACACCTGGTGATTATGGCTCTCTTCATGGCCTCCTGACTGTATGGACACTTTCCAATGACGACGGTGCTGAAACAGATCGCCCCCTGCAGGTAGTGGGACAGCAGCGCGCCCTGGAGGCCCAGCACCCCCCAGCGAGCCAGCTTGTCACTGCAGGAGAGCGACAGCGTCGGCTCGCCGCGCCCGGGCTTCACCCGGAGCAGCCCGGTCCGGTGGTACCCCCTCCCTGGGCCAAGAGGGTCCGCCGGGGCCCCGGGTACACACTTAGCCCCGGTCCGGTGGACGTCGGGGGGCTCAGCGTTCGCTGCCTCCTCCAAACGAGGATTCTTACGGGCTCTGCCGCTGCCACTCTCCCCTGCTTTCCTCTTCAGGGTTCCGCCCACTTCTGGCAAGTCGGCGTTTCCTTCGGGAATGTCCGCAGCTCTGATTGGAGGGCAGGGCTGAGACGGGCTGCCCATCATGGGAACGATGGACGCATCACCGCCTGTGAACACCCGGGATGGTTTCAGTCTCAGGGACGCTTCATGAGCAAGGCATTAAAGTGACGCTATATGACTTTCTGCCACTTCCAGCATCGCAGACCAAAACAAATGCTCTGTGGGACACACAGACGTACGCAAACACACACACACGCATTACATGCACACACGGCCGGCTATGTAAGCAAAGAGCAGAGGAGAGAGTGTGATGTCATCTGCTCATCAATCAATAATCAATATCAATAAATCTTTATTATTATTATTATTATTATTAGGGGACATTATTCAGGACTACCCCACTATTATATATCTTTACATAGAAAATAGATGTTTGCTGCTATATTATTATTTATGTATATCTATCGTATATGTATTTAATTGTAAAAAAGCATTCTAGATACTGTAGCTGCTCTCGCCCCTCTTCAGTTACGTTATACAGTTACCAGGGGCAACAGTGGTGCAGTGGGTGGAGAGGGTCGACAGGCGATCCATGCGTTCGAACCCCGCTAACTCCTCACAAGTGTCGAGGTGCCCTTGGGCAAGACACCTAGCCGTAACCGCTCCCCCCGGTGGTCAGGTGTCGCCTTGCATGGCTGAAGCCACCTTTGCTGTATGAATGTGTGTGTGAATGGGTGAATGGGTGAATGTCCTGTACAGCGCTTTGAGTGGCTGGAAGGTGGCAAAAGCAATATATAATACAGTCCAATTACCATTTACCAAAACACCAAGGGTCGGTTTCACAGACATGGATCGTCCTCGACTAAGAACTTTTATCAATGGAGATTTTCATTGTTTGGTTTGTTTAGTCTTAGACTAGGCTTAAAGTGTCTAATTAGGAAGTGCAACTAGGGACTATAGGGTTGGTCTAAAGGCAGATCAAAGGACTCACAGGGTATATGGCTGCTGAAGAATACGAAGGAGATGTGTGGATGAAGCCTCCATCTGCCCTGCTCGTCTACCTGACAGAGAACTGAGTCTTGACCAGACACAGCCTTGCAGAGCTGCCCAATCAGGTACCTGCACGCGCACACACACGCATGCATGCGCATTGCACAGATGCACACACATGCACGCACGCACATACAGACACATGCGCACACACAATCGTATGCACACACGCACACGCATACAAGCATGCACATTGCACAGACACACACACACACACATGCCCGCACACACCATGTACATTGCAGACACACACACATGCACGCGCACACACAAACAGAAAAAAACAACATAGATAAATGTCTGTTAGCCACACATACTCTTAAAAGGTGTGGTTAGCGATTCTAATAAACTTTTATCTTCTCCTAGTCCACTAGCTATCCTTCTGTGTGCATGCTGAAAAAAAAAGAATCTGGTGTTTCTACAGTCCTATATATGTAAATGGGACCATAAACAAAGTGGTGCAGACTGCGTCACACAACATATCCAACATATCCCAGCCAGTGTTGGGGGTCAAAGCTTCACAGGCTTTGAAGGGAAGCACCTCTCCCTTCAAAGCTTGCCTTGCTTGTTTGTTTTGATCGAGTTAAAACATCTGTGACATTTCTCTGAGGATAGCAGACTCCATCTTTAACCTATTTGTTTTTTTCTACTTTATAATAGAGTATCAGTCTCGTAAAAAAAGTATTACAAAGGAGCATGATACACTAAAAGCAGTTTTACTCAACTCCGTATGCACCCGGAGAATGCTAGCCAATGCTTGGAATGTGTTTTATAACCACAAATAATCCAGGTTTATTTAGAGGAGAGATCAGTTGTGAATTAAAGCCGTACAGACAAACAGCTTGTGTGTGGACCTCCACTAACAGATGATACAACATGTGCAGTGGAGAGACACAGTAATGCACTCAGACACACCAACCTCACACATCCCCGCCTGGCCATGACTTCTGCGTGGCTGTCATTCAGAACATCACCTGGAGAGAAAGCACCACAAGGGACTTGGTGAAAGAGATTTATAGAGATCTGACTTCATAATCGGAGGAGTACATGGTTTTGATGGCAAATGCATTCTGGTGAAGTTATGTCACTTAAAGATACACTCAGCGATTGCACTGAAGTGCCTTCTCCCCCCAGAAGAACCACAAACTGTAACCCTGGTTCACTTGTTATGTTTGAAACACAACGTGCATGTGGCTATAAGATAAATGCCACTAAAATCTTAATAAACAACATTAACTGTACAAACCCTTGGGGCTCATGGCAGAACGTCCAATACATTTGGTTCCAGTTCCAAGGGAGACAACCTCCTTATCAACTGTAGATGGAGCAATATAACAATCGTTTTGTTTTTTTTTACATTGATACAAGCAAATGTCTTTAGAAATAAATATGTATTAATTTGTATATTTGCCCAGCTAATGTCATATATTACATATAGACTCCAAAGTTGAGTATAGTATAGTAGGTAAAGTATGTTATTCCTTATAATCTCTAACCTCTGCCAGTGTCGGGACACGACGTGACTTGTACCACAGCGGCCAATAGAGTCCACTCTCTCCCCCGCTCAGGCTTCCCTCTCTTGGGCAGTTTGCTGAAGCGCTCATAACATAGAGCTGCGATCTCATCAGACGAGTACATCATCTCCCTACGAGACAATACACGTGTAGACTGTCGTGCATATGGATTTACATTTGAATTGTAGCCCTATGTGTGCGTAACGGTAGCGCTCATATTAATCACAAATCTCTAACTTGCATGTTAACTACAAATTGCGTCTTGCACATTTTCAGTGGATAACTTCCGGGGACGTATTGACGTCTTCGATTTTCAAAATAAAAGACTTTATCAACAATTGTTTGAATAGGCTAATAGTGGAATAATCATGTACAAGTAATTTTAAAAGTGAAGTAAAACCAACTACAGTAGGCCTAGTACCACTACAGGGCCGTTATCAAATTCTGCATGTCATTTTAGCTTTACATTCACATATGGGTTTATGTAATGCCACAGGATTTGTTTCTATGGGACAGAGCAATAACTGTAGTTAAAGTAAACTGTATAGGCTACTTTTAAGTTTACTGCTTGATTAGCTAAATGTGTCTTTTTAACTGTTATTAAAAAGGTGGAGTCAGTGATTGTAAGCTAATATGCTTTTTGTCAACCACAAAACCCAACACTAGCTTTAACAATGCATGTCAAATATGAGGGACAGAGCTTCTGAAAGAGCAGCCTATGGCATGTAAGGGAAGCACCGCTAACTCCACACCATATCAATTGCTACTTTCTCATTATTTCCAGACTAACTCTTAAGCTGAAATGTTTAAATGATATATATATATATATATGCATCAATAGTGTTTATGCTTCAACTGTAATGCATGCATGGTAAAATGTACAAGTGGTAATCTTTTTCTTTACTGGCCAGTAGCAGAAGAACTTTGTAAATACTGTACATATACAGTATCTACTTGTATATAAATTATCTCATTTACAGTGCCACATCAACATAAAAACAATAAATCAAAGTTAAGATTGGAGCGTGTCATTTATTTGAGCTATGTACAGAAAAATGCTGGATTTCACAGAAAATAAAAATTAAATCACATCACCTTTCTGATACACCAGTCATTCACAATCATACCAACAGACCTCTCACTTTATCTCTCTCGCGTTAAGACACGCACGCACACACACACTCCCTTTCTCTCTGGCATTAGACACGCACGCACATACACACACTCCCTTTCTCTCCTTGAGTTACAGTACTGCTCGTCTATTTGACAGTGTGTTTACGTTGTGTTTGCATGGTGGTTCGCTGTTGATCTTGGAACAGACAGGGCTGCTCTAAGCCGTCTAAGATGTAAGTTGTTTAGGGGAGGACAGCAGAGGAGAAATCTAACTGAATATAATACTTTGCTGTCTGGACTATCCTCGCACGTGCACGCACGCACACACACATTGCACATGCACCGACATTTCACTCAGTCTGTTCCTATGTATCCCATCACTGTCTAATCTCCCAATTAAAGCGGGCCAATCACGTCTCGATATAGAGATGGCAGAGGATGTCATGGCCCTGTGAATAACAAATGGGAAAGAAGAAAAAATATATATATATAATGTATATAATATCAAATAAAAAATGAACTATCCCATCATCATCATCATCAGTTATCTTCCTCCTCTAATGTCCATCAGGGTAAGAGACCTTCCTCAGCTCCTTGTCACTCCTGGCCGAAGCCCTCTGTCTCCTCGATGGCGAAGAGCAGTTTCTCGCGGAGCTGCTCCAGGCTCCGGTAGGGCGGCAGGTCCAGGCGGTTGAAGCTTGGAAAACATGGCGAATAGGAGGAGTGTCATTTACCAGTGAAGCAGAATATCATAGCGGACTGCTTGGTCAAACCCATAGCTGGAACCTTTGAATTCATGCTGCTAAAAACCTTGTGACCCCTACCTGCTCCTATATACACACCTGTACTTATTATTATAACACTACCTGCTCCCATTTACACCTGTACTTATTATTATAACACTACCTGCTCCTATATACTTATTATTAGAACCCTACCTGCTGCTATATACTTATTATTAGAACCCTACCTGCTCCTATATACTTATTATTATAACCCTACCTGCTGCTATGTACCTGTACTTAAAGCACATTCAGCTGCAACCTCTGTATGAAAAGTGCTATATAAATAAAGTGTAATAATATTACTCCTCCTAAATACATGTACTTATTGTACTGGCCAATAAAAGCCATGCAGAATGTGACGGTCTTACCAGGTATGGCTTCTCGGAAGCCAGGCCTCCTTTCCAACTTTGTCGATACAGAACTTCTGCGGGCCGTTGCTCCCTTATTAAAAAGCCAGGCATTAGAATACACGTCTGCTTTCTCTGGTGCACAGAACACGCTGTGTTGTGCGTTAGTAATCGCAAGGAGTACCTATGAGTTCAGCGAACCCTCCGACAGGCAAGCGACAGGTTCCCGTCACAAACTGTAGAAGGCGGATTCTCTTCTCATTGTCCATCTCCTTGACAACCTGCCAGACACAACCACGGTACAACTTACTATACATGTAAAGACCTCCACACACACACATGGTACAACTTACTATACATGCAAAGACCTACACACACACACACATGTTCTCGCTATCATACTAAACACACACACCTGCCAGAACCAGTGGATCTGTTTGCTGTTCTTGGTGTAGTGTCTGTAGATGGTGCTCTTCTGCCAGTCAGACAGGTCTATCTCCTGCATGCCACACAGCATCAGCTGCAACAACACACCATACAGATGTTTAGCGCATGTTCTAGCTAGCATTAGCTGCAACAACACACCATACAGATGTTTAGCGCATGTTCTAGCTAGCATTAGCTGCAAAACCATACAGATGTTTAGCGCATGTTCTAGCTAGCATTAGCTGCAACACCATACAGATGTTTAGCGCATGTTCTAGCTAGCATTAGCTGCAACAACACCCCGTACAGATGTTTAGCACATGTTCTTGCAAGCATTAGCTGCAACACCATACAGATGTTTAGCACATGTTCTAGCTAGCATTAGCTGCAACACCCCGTACAGATGTTTAACACATGTTCTTGCTAGCATTAGCTGCAACAACACCCCATACAGATGTTTAACACATGTTCTTGCTAGCATTAGCTGCAACACCATACAGATGTTTAGCGCATGTTCTAGCTAGCATTAGCTGCAACAACACCCCGTACAGATGTTTAACACATGTTCTAGCTAGCATTAGCTGCAACACCCCCATACAGATGTTTAACACATGTTCTTGCTAGCATTAGCTGCAACACCATACAGATGTTTAGCGCATGTTCTAGCTAGCATTAGCTGCAACACCCCCATACAGATGTTTAACACATTGTATTGCTAGCATTAGCTGCAACAACACCCCCGTACAGATGTTTAACACATGTTCTTGCTAGCATTAGCTGCAACAACACCCCGTACAGATGTTTAACATATGTTCTTGCTAGCATTAGCTGCAACAACACCCCGTACAGATGTTTAACATATGTTCTTGCTAGCATCAGCGGCAACAACACCCCATACAGATGTTTAACACATGTTCTTGCTAGCATTAGCTGCAACAACACCCCCCATAGAGATGTTTAACACATTGCATTGCTAACACTAGAAATGCCAAATATCCATCGGCTAAACACTAGTTGACAATGTAGTTAACATCACAAACGCTATAGTTTTACACAGGATTTCCATGGTTTTATGTTCAAAAGGGACACCCTGCAAGGGACTTTTACCTCCAACTCCTTCTCGTCATAGTAGCGGAGCCACTCGAGGGGAACAACCTCGTTGAAACCATCCAGGAAAGCCTTGGTCTGCTCCTCAACGCCCCGCGTGAACCGCCAGTCTGTCAGCAGGCTGCAAAGAGGGTTTAGAGGAGGAGAGGATGAGGAGGTGGAGGAGAGGAGGTTTCTGGAATATTGGACAAAAACATGTAAGCCTGATAACGACCCATTCATTTGAATCAGGT
Source organism: Typhlichthys eigenmanni (assembly GCA_027564635.1). NCBI lineage: Eukaryota > Metazoa > Chordata > Actinopteri > Percopsiformes > Amblyopsidae > Typhlichthys > Typhlichthys eigenmanni. The sequence goes on from JAODUK010019048.1 coordinate 12,006, forward strand.
GTGTTGGAGCAGGGAGAGATCTAAAACGTGCAGGGTGAGGCCCTCCAGGACCGGAGTTGAACAGCTCTGATCTAAGCTGTCTTTTGGTCAGGAAGAGGACAGAAAAGGAGAAATCCAACTATTTGGACTGGTCTGGACTATCCACACACAGCGTCTCACCTGATGTACTCATCCTTGTTGTCCTCGGTGACCAGCTCGTTCTCACCGTCGTCCTTCAGCTGGTGCGTGGAGACCTTTCCCAGGATCTCCATGTCCTGAGCAAAGTACAGCTCCACCCCACACTCCTCAAGGCTGTTCTCCCTACAAGCATGCATGCACAGACACACTGATGTGAGTAAAAACAGAAAACCACACCTCACGCAGGCGCGCGCACACACACACACACACACATCACAACTCCTCACACGCACGCACGCACGCACACACACGAGCACACAGGCGGTGGACTTACTTGACCCACATAATGGAGTTGTAGAACTCGGGGTCGATGGACTCCAGGTCTTTCAACGTGGGCTTCTTGTTCAACATGCGCTTGTAGAAGGGCAGAGTGAAGCCCGTGTCTATGAACTTACCATGATACAGAGCCTAAAGACCACACAGAGACAGCGATTACCACTGTTATATTGGCACACATAGTACACATTACAGTGTCCCAGCTGGTACATGGTTAGTACTTCTGCTAGATAATGCTACTAAAGGTCTTTCTATTAACGGTGAAGCAAAATAGCATTCATCCTCTTAAGCAACGCAGATGGGAGCTCACCATGGCGATGAAGCGGCCAATAAAGCGGAAGTACATAAGGTGGTCAGGGTTGATGGAAGAGGCGGGGTTTATCTGCAGACAGTAGTTGTTCTTGCCGGCGTATTCGAACAGGCAGTACATGGGGTTCAGCACCTCGTGGGACAGCAGGAAGAACCATTCCCTGCAGCAGGCAGGAGACAGGGGTTAAACGTGTGTTTGAAGTCCTTATAGGCAAGTCTGGCCAATTGGCAGCCATCTTGGTAAGGTCTAAGTCCTTATAGGCAAGTCTGGCCAATTGGCAGCCATCTTGGCAAAGCCTTCGGGCAGTTATTAGGAAGATCATATATGAGTGAATGGGAGGAGAGCCATAACTGCCCTTTCAATGGTCACGGTACATAAAAACTGTGTGTATACAATCACAAATCTTATATAAACTCTTAAAACGTTTGGTGACTTTGCGACAAAATAAGGTTTAAAAAGCCCCTCCACAGGTTAAACTTCTACTACGCAACTGTCGGCTGGCGTCAGTGCAACCACACCACTGGTTTAATAGGTTATAAAGCAGTAGATCTCTAGAAGTAGATTGGCTCTTTTCTTCCAAATGCCATATTTGCTGTTATGGACATCTCCCATAAAGTTCCATTCAGATTTCTCCATGTGGTCTGTCTCTTCTATTACTGAATGTCTCTGATTGACATTGGAACTGTTAAAGCACTTGGTACATTGTCATAAATGGAAGGGTTTTACTTTATTTCCTTGGTTGTAAACAAGGGCGTATATAAGACACGTCCATAGAGAGTAGTTGAATGGCTAGGAAGTTCAGTTGACATTATAGTATTTATTACCTTTATTAGCATGAAAGAAAATGATGTAAAATGCACGTTTCTATTCTACAACAACACAACAGATAAACCATGTATATCAATTACAGATGTGATGACATGTAGACAACACCCAAAACAAAACAAATACAGGGATTGACCACAAGGACAGTAGTTACAGCACAATTATTTATTCTACAAAGAACAAAAATAACCAGAAGTGTTACTGTTGGCCTGTATAACTATTATTAAAGAGGATCACAGGCTCATGAGGAAAAGAATGGTCAGCACATCACAAAAGATGTGTTGGCTTGTGAATAGCCTGACACATTATTGACTATGTGCATATGTACTGTACGTGCGTACTGCACGCATTAGAAATTTCTGGTCGGTTACAAAAACAATAAAATAAAATAATTATTTTGCGTGCATTACGAAATAAATATGGCAAGGCCAATGGAAAATTACCTAATTCAAATATAATTTCAAATCATTTATCACATTAGATTAACCATACACTTTACAATAACATTTGTGCAATTAATTACATTTCTTCTTATGAGTGAAAAAAAAACAATAAGAAAAGCTCCTTTGAAACGGTTGCCTTTTTCTAAACGGTTTTGATTCATGATGACCTGTTGCATTAAAGGCAGCAATGTGTGTGTGTGTGTGTGTGTGTGTGTGTGTGTGTGTGTGTGTGCGTGTGTGTAGTCAGCTACATAAAGACAGACACCATTGAGGATACATACATACACGGTGGAAACGCACAAATGGGATTGAGAGGAAAAAAATAACAAAATGGAAGCACCATCACCACACAAACACCACCCAGGCCTGCCGCAGTTGCAGCGTGTCGGACGGACGTACGGACGGAGACACCCCCGACATCTTGTCCGTGGTTCTACCCTGTGGTAGAACAGTGCGAGGTCACCTACCATAGGGTAAAACCACTGGCAAGACACCAGAGACAGACACACGGTGAGAACACAATGCCCAGCACAGAGACAAGATGATGAAGACATCATGACACCCAGTATAGAGACAGTGACACCCAGTACTAGAGATACAGAGTGATAGTGGGCTTCCAAGGGACATGGAATGTATGGCATGTCGCAGAATTTTTTTATCTGTATTCCAGCCAAGGTGCGTTTTTAATTTGTTTTATTTTATTAATTTTTTCGTCTCCTCACAATTTGTTTAGAATATTTAAAAAAAAGTTAAAAATATGCTGTGGAGATACTGGAAATACCACATTTAGTTGGGAAGGTTTGTTTGGCTGCTGTGCTAATGTACAGTAGAGTTTTGGCTCTTTGTATTGTATCAAGGAGGTTTTCTGTCATGGAAAGTGAAAGTCTCAGAACCTGACCCTATGCCAGGTTCTGAGGGGGAGCCCCCTGGAGGTCACACTGGAACCAAGGTGTGATGGGCAGCTAGATGATAGGATTGTGGTGGGGTGGGGGGGGGTGTTGGAGGAGGAGTCAGCTGTGGTCGTGGGCAGATGAATGTGGGAGGGTGTGTCGAGGATAAGGGAGAGAGAAAGCTCTCCCTTAACCCTCAATAGTGATAGATGAGAGAAAACCCCTTACTGAACCCCCACAAACACCAACGTCATGAGAACAGTTATTACTAGCTTGACACACAGGACATTGAAACAGATGCAGAGTTATCAAAAGGCCTTGTTAAGCAAAGGAACTTAACAGAAAGTAGGATCTTTGAGAAGTACAAAAAAGGTCTACAAAACAATAACCCACTAATAATCATTAGCTAAAGCTAGACTGACCTGGCAATGCCTCCATAATCCAGCCCCTCCTCGCCTCTCATGATGATGTAGAGTCTTCGACGAAGGTCGTATGGCTTCACGTTCATGATCTGACCACACACACGCACACGGTTGAAATGACTGTACTGAAATTATTGATAACTGTAAACTAGAAATGCATATTGTTGTATTGATAAAGTATATCAACATGTCAATAGGGAGAAATCTTCTTTTTCAAGAGGCAGGACTATGCAGGTTGGCATAACATGATGAAAACAAATAACGCTAGCTGAAAGTTCCACTGTGACCGGCTCTGCTGTGGTGGCCTTCTGAAGCGCTCCGCCACACTTACCTGTTGAAAGGAATCCTCAAACAGAGTCTGTCTGGACACAGAGATCTTCACGTGGCTGGGCAAAGCGTTGGACTGGGAAGGGAAAGGAAAAACAACTGCTTTAGAGTTGCTCTATATGACTTACTGCCACTAGATGTCACACTAGAGCGCCAGTATATCAAACCTAGACTAAATAAATTAAAATATAGTATAGATAGAGCACCTTTAAAAGGCAGGGTCAGTTATTCTAGAGAATGCTTCCTAACTTCAAGCTAAAACCAAAACATCCCTCCGCGGGGCGCTGCCTCACATCGAAACACATTGTGAAGCAAAGCCTAGTACTCTGTTGCACTTTGTTGATACGAGGGGTGTTTGCCACTTGTTTATGTTCCTATTTATAGGCTGTGTAGAAGTATCAGATTTTTTTTTTCCAGCATGTACAGAACAGTAAGCTAGCAAAAAAACAAAAAGTGTATTAACTTACAATTAGCTTGAAATAGCTGACTATACCTTTAAAGCGTAGTTTGTGCGCGTCCTCAGAAATTAACACTATGCGTATGCGTGATGCAATATAGCACATTGCTGTATTGCATCACGCATACAGTTTCTAAACAGAGCGGAAGGTTTCAAAGAGAAGTTCGAGAGCTAAGTTTTTAATTACCCAACATCTTTATGATGTCTCCATGCCACTCCACATTTTGACATGTTGGTTATTGTTGTGGAAATTCAAAGTTAGTCAAAGAAAAAATGCCAGTTTCTGCCAGTGATGATTCGCCTGATCTGCCCCCTGCTGGATACATTTTAAATCCTCCAAGCACACGCAAGGTATGCATTCAGGCAAGCATATGAACAATTCCTTTCGTGACGCAGCCGCTTGTCTACATGTGCGTGTTGCACAAAAGCAAGTATATCGGGGCCTTAAGGGCTGTGACCATATGCTGGCTGACTGTGGTCAGTACTTACATGGCACAGGAACCGGAACTGATGGTATTTCCACCTGAAGCTGCGATCATAAGCCCCTGGAGACCCGCCCTGGCGAGACCTGCACACACACAAGTTCAGTGTCAGTTTAAGTAGCACAAAAGTGTGGAAATTCAGGACAAAGACACTTGTCAGGACATTATTATTATTATTATTATTAATATTAATGTTGTGGCTCAGACCAGAGCAACAAATCACCTCTGGTCTCCATACATGTGATTTGAGTGACAATGAATGGAGCGCAGCAAGAGAGCTACCCTAGTTTGGGCGGAGGGTCAGGATTAGAGGGGCTATCTTCCAAAACACCAAGCGTTCCAGTGTCATTTCCCTCGGAATAGACAGACTGTGGTGGAAGTCAGCGCACCAGAGACTGAGGTGGGTCCCAGTGCAGCTGTGTTAGTACAAGCTGAACCACAACATTGACTATGTGCTCTGTCAGCAGCACGGACCAGACACAGAAAGAGACGTAGACTGACACGCACGCGCGCACACACGCACACACACACACACGCACGTGCGCACACACACACACGCACGCACACACACACAGAGAGCGAGCGAGGAAAGAGAGGGAGAGGGAGCGGCAGAAAAAGAAAGACAATTTACATATGATTTGCTTTGTTAATTATTTAACATCTAATGCCAATTAAACAACATCGAATATATATATATACACACACACACACACACACACACTAGAAACAGCAGTCAAGCGAATAAGGAAAATAGGCTCTGAGAGAAATACAGGCAGAGCACGGAGGGAGGAAAGAAACTGCAGAAAGCAAAAGAGAGGTCTATAATACAGGGGGATTGCTGGAGGATATGAGACCACAGAGGCACAGGGCCAACACAGTCACATGCTCAAACCTCCCACACACACACACACGTTTCTGCATGCAGGTATGCACAAACACAATGAACAGGAATGCGTGCGCTATATGAATAACGGCATCGGCACATCTGACTTCGACTGCTTCAAGATGAGGGGAAGGGATGTGTGTGTATATGTATGTATACGTGTGTGTGTGTGTGTGTTTGCACGCACGTGTGTGTATCAGTCAAGTGGTATGAACATGAATATATCAAGTTACTGTTAAAACAAAAACATGATAAATAGCCACTGATTATGAAAGATGGAATAAATACATTTGGCTCCATTGTGCACCACCACCGCTGCACCAGCAGGGGGAGGTAATTCCTGTAACATTGTAAATGGATAAAATTTCTAAGATGGGTCTATTTGAAGTACTGCTGCTTCCCCCATTTAACCATTCCGTTAGCCTCGTCTTTTGGCAAGTGTTATGGAGAGGGACAAATGTGGGAAAGGCTTCAAGCTGCAACTCAGTGGAGCTACAGACAGACAATCTGGGTCAAATATTAAACAATACAGAAGAACACGTATAAATATAGCGGCAGAGTAGGCTAGTTGAAGCAGAATGTCGGCCATTAACTGCTTCCGTTACAATTTTTTTAATAAGAGTGCGTTAACATGTCAAATATTAGATTTAAACTGAGAAAATATTATCGTATGAATATAGGAAAATGGATGGAGGATACAAATAACTTTTGTTCCACAATTGGTGGTTAGGATTATGGGATATGACTCCGTGCCCTGCAATAAAGGTGCCCTCCTCGATCGCTTTACAGAACCGCAAGTTCACACTGTTCACGCGTGGGGAAGGGGGGTGGGTAAAGACTGGTTTGAGCCTAGGAGCGCTGTAGGGGGGAGCGATAGAGAGCAGTGCCAGACACTAAGAAAAGTACTCTCCGAGTCTCAATCCAAAATATATAAATATATATTTTAAAAATGTTTACTCAAATCAAGGAATGTCCCTTTACAATGTGGACTTTCAGACTGGAAGACGGAATTAAGAGCTAGATAAACTGGGCCGGGCACACAAGTTTAGTTTTGCTTAGGTTTGGTCCTTCTAATGGATCAATTCTTTCAACCAATCTACCCCCCCTCTCTCCTTGGCCTATGCTCTGCTGTGCCGAGTTAATATTTACCCTGACTCAAAGCCGGGTCGGGGGTCTTTAAAGGTCGTGCTTCGAGAGTTGTGGTCCACAAAATATCGGACTCCTTCGGCGGTGAACTTCATCTCCCAGCCCGGGGGAAGGGGTGGCTCCTGGATCATCCTGAAAACAGGGAGAGGGCAGTGAGCACGATCCCCAACTCCTGGACCTCTCATCTTGGATGGGTCCCTAGAGGAAACATGGCCCGCGGTGCCCGACATACTGCCTGACCATAATACCGTAAATGTTTGATTTTGTTTTAAAAAGTACACACATGTATAAAAAAAAGAAGAGCTCTCCAGGATGCTTTGTGTCACTAGAGGATTTGGTGTATGCAGATCGATGGCCAGGTATTTAAAATCAGGCAAAGCCATAATTATGATTGGCCAGTGCCTCTTGTAGTAGCCAGTCTGCGGTTCACTCAACTGGCTGGGCCTTACTCTGACATGACATTACAATGGCCGTCTCCTTTCAGCATCATATTCCTGTACTCCTCGTTGCATGGGACCTTTAGCACGGCGTGAGGTGAAACTAATTTTGGACAAAAGACAGAGGCCCAGAGGTCCAAAACAAGACAGGTCGTGACAGGAAATAGACGGTGGCTATCGCAAAACGCACAAATCTCTACTTTTTCCACAAGAGGGAACATTTTTGTAAGAACATTTAAATTAATTCATCAGAACAGAGTGTCTTTAATGACGAATGATCAGATTGTGTGGCCGTGCAAAGCAGACGATGTGCTGTTGCCCATTTGAACTCGGCAGAGAAACGCTGTTTGCTTTCTTGAAGGTTTTCTCCACCTCTGGTTCATGAGGAGGCCTGTGTGTTGGGTACGGGGGCAGAGCCACGTCTTTAATTGTATTTAACTCAAGATTAGCCAAACATAGGCACCAGGTGGTTACTTTATATGTAAACCATTTCTAGTTTCATTTCCAGATGAAAATGGAATGTCATGATATATTCTGGATGTGTACATGGTTCTGGCTGGCCGTATTTCCCCACAACCAATGTGAGGTACTGTAAATGCACACCGTGCAGACAGAACACATAATATCACTGTGGAATAATGCCCAGAATATTTAATCTTTCATGCCTGGATGTAATGCTGAACATCTGAGGACAATTAGCTGCGTCACTGGAGGTCTGGGTATATAGGGTTACATGTTTTTAGATATTGTAGAAAGGTCTGCCGTCTAACTAAAACTGTGTAGGCCATGCTGCAAATGGTATTTTACTACTACTACTACTACAGACATCCAAGGAGCAAAAGCCATGCAGTGGGCAATCACAACACACACGCACACTTAAAGGCAGGGCTTGAGAACGCTTGCAAACTTCAAGCTCAACAAAAAAGAAACTCCGTCAGAAGCTCCGCCCACACACGCATTGACACACACTTCAAAGCCTAGGGCATTGTTGTTGTGAGCGGTGTTCGCTACTTTGTACATATTTCTATACGGAGCCAGGGCTGTGTAGAAGCACCGGATTATGTTTTTAGCACGCACAGAACGGTAAGCTAGCGAAATGCTAGGAGCTATTTGGTGAATTTGACTAAATGTGTATTAGCTTACAATAGCTGACTATACCTTTAATACAAACGTATATAAATATATAATAGAAATATATAGTCTTACCCTTGGGTACGAGGGTCCTCCCATTGTGTGGTGCGTGTGTTGTGGTTGACAAAATACACTCTGCCATTGTCCTGACGCTTCTCTATAGAAACAAAAAAAAAAGACACTTATTATAACGTGCAAAATTATGATTTTTACAGGAGCCAGGGCTCATTACACAGCCCAAAATAGAGCATCAGAAAAATTACTTAAAAAATAGATAAGTAAATCTGCAAATGACAATAGCACAGCAGAATTATACAACGAAAAATCAACATTACAGTTTTTGACCCCAAAATGGGCTCATAGTAACACTCGCTGTGCCTAATAACTTACAATACACAACGGGTAAACCACTTGGCTAAAACCAACTTGGGTCAGTAAGGAGGTGAGGGGGGGGAGATGAGGGTTTGTGACCAGAGGGAAGCTGAGGGCACTCAGGGCAGGACGCCGAATCTCACCACAGTGATAGAAAACAGACCAGGCAGTGTGGTATTTCACTGTACCATGCCTACCTCATAGGGTGTGTGTGTGCGTGTGTATGATTGACTTATAGCATTGGCAAATACACATTTTATTTATTTATATATTATATATATATATATATATATATATATGCATGAATACAAACAAAGTGTAGGCAATGTACATGTTCCAGAAGTTTGACGACACACACGCACGTGTGTGTGTGTGTGGGGAGGGTGGAGTGTGAGTCCGACATCTTTTTCCAATTAACAGGAGTGCGCGGAGACACAGAAACAGTAGCTCTCACATTCCCCCTTTATGCACCCCTCCTCATCTCCACTGTGGTCTTCCCTTCCCGCGCTCCGGGCTCACTTCTCCCTCTTGAACACGACCAACGTTTTAGGGACAGAGTATAATAGTTGGAGGTTCAGAGACTCCTCAAATTCATATTTGCAGGGGAGGCCCGGCTATACGGCTACACCAAAACCCTTGTGAGCAGGCAATTTAATACCATGAGGACGAATGTATGATGTAAAACTTTGCTACATTTCCACTTAAATAAGAAATAAGAACTCAATAATAAAGTATGTTCCAAATACACACGCACACAACGGACCCAAGCTGAAATAACAGAAGATTCTTGAAGATCACACTGGATCACAGATCAATCCCAGGCAGCCCCAGCCAATACCATAGCCGGTGCTGACTAAATCTCTCACAGTAACCAGACTCGGCTCACTATTGGCCGGTCCTGCTTCGCAATAACCAGGTATTGGAGCAACATTTATAAAAGATCTATCATCATAATCTATCATTTGAGAAGGTTCACGCACTGAGAAGGTTCACGCACATTATACAAGAACAGCTTTGAGTTTACACAACCATGAAAAAACACGCATGTTACAGTTTTGTGTGGAATGTGTGTGTGCGCCTCAAACTTACCCCATCCCGGTGGCAGGGCACCAAGAGGGTCATTCTCCACCGGGGCACCGGACGGCTGATGGGACCAACAGAGAAGAGAGAGACAATCCAGTTAGGACCTCCTTCAACCGCCCTTCTCCCACCTCTCCATCGGCCCATTCTCCCTCCTCTTCATCACTTCGTCTGTTTTTACGGTCACGTGTGACATTCTTCCGTCAGTCCGTCCGTTCAGCTGTCACCGGCGTGCAAGGAAGAGCGCGGCCACAGCCGGCCGACCCGAGCGGCCGACCCAAAACACTTCAACCACAGCAGCGGGAAAACTCTCAGTCTGGAGGCAATGGAGGGGCTGAGAGAGAGAACGCGATGTGGGACCCCCTCCGTACCTCCAGACCGTGTAGCCAGCCATGAAGCCAGTCAAGTTTAGTCAGTCAGTCTGGGTGTTGGGACTGGGGAGGGCGAGAAGGAGGGGTGTATCTGAGATGGGAGGAAGGGGTCGGGGGGGGGGGGCTCCTCTCCGGTGCAGCGGTGAGGGGCGACTGAGGCGATCTGGTGGCCGGCGTCTCGTATGCCCTCCAAAAACCACACGCTTGGTAGGAGGATAAAACAACAAGGCTGTTCCAATGAGATCACCGGCTGGCCCCCTAAGCTCCGCCCACGTTGCCCTGGCACCCACCGCTGTTCCCCCACCCTGCTCCCTCCGCCCCAGCCCTCTTGTGTCGGAGTGTGAAAGCAGCAGGTAGGTGAGACTTCTGCTGGGAACTGAGGCAACATTCATGCTTGTTCCAGACTGCCTCCCTGACCAAACCCCCATTCTCCCTCCCCCCCCCCACACACACACACACACACACAAAAGACACCTTTATACACCCGCAGTGCCTGGAAATCTCTGTGGGGTTTACTTGGCGTGCACAACGTGCGCGTGAGCGTGTGTGAGAGAGAGAGACACACACACACACTATGTCGGTGTGGCAAGTTTTGCCTACAGTGAGTGGATATATGCTATGTACTCTGCTCACATACAGCATGGTGGAATACACACGTACACGCGCACACACACACACACACAAAATATATGTGTACCCATGTATGAATATATTACGTGTAGGGTTGAATGAGATGCTTGTTGGAGCCTGAAGCCACAGCATGGCCACCACAGTCAACATTTCTTCTAAGGTGTGTCCAGAACAACTTAATGGCTTTTTAAAATAAGGGCTGGGCCCGGCCCAACCGGATTACTGTACTCTTCCAGCGCTCTAAGAGAGAGTCTGTTTTTCCGTGTGTGTGTGTGTGTGTGTGTGTGTGTGTGTGTGTGTGTGTATCAGAGGCGCGTTTATCCCATTTCTTTCGGCTTGTCAACTTCACTCTGCACAGAGACTCCCAAAAATAAGGTGACTGTGGTCCATTCAGCACCCATGTCATGGAAACTCAAGCACATATCCGGATAACTGTGTGTGCGTGTGTGTGTGTGTGTGTGTGTGTGTGTGTGTGTGTGTGTGTGTGTGTGTGTGTGTGTGTGTGTGTGTGTGTGTGTGCGCACACACAAGAGAGGATCTGTTTGGCCATAAGTGTGTGTGTGTGTCTCAATGCGTTTACATAGTGGACGTGCATGTTTGTCCAGTGCATGTGCACGTCTGGACTGTGCACACGTCTATCTGCACACAAGAGAGCACATGTACACACCAGTGTGTGTGTGTGCGTGTGCGCGCGCATGCACGCACACGTGTGTTTCAATGGTGCGCACGTGTGCACGCACACATGCGCGTCCATCCCGCCCTTCTGGGTCGGTCCACTGTGACTAAAAAAGGGAAAAGAAGAATGAAATGATATAAAGACACGATGACATCATCCCTGTCGACCGTGCAACTCCCAGACAAAGACAGACAGACAGACAGAGAGAGAGAGACAGAGAGAGAGAGACAGAGAGAGAGAGAAGAAAGAAATGGAATGTTTTACATTTTCTTACAGCAGCCTACAGTAATGACTATACATTAAGCAGAACTGCACAGTGCCTTGGCTTCGGCCCTGAGATTGTGTGTCAATAACTCGCAGCAGACATGCTTAGCAAGGACGCCGCGAGGCAGAGTCTCTGTGTGTGTGTCTGCAGGCGCAACACTTCTAGCTAGAACGTGTGTGTGCGCATGCCGTCACCCATGTTGTAATTAGTGCGTGGACCCGTGTGTGTGTGTGTGCATTATCTCCTACGAGGCTGGAGAAACACATATGTGCACACTGCCATCTTAACCTTACATGCCAGATGGAAACCGCCTGGTTATTTTTGCAGTTGGCACACCTAAACCACGCCATACACCATAACTACGCCCGTATAGCTGTCAATGCGACGCTGGCTGGTAAGTTCAGTCGCTACTCGGACACAACCGCAATGATTTCTGAGCTTTCCAGACCGATTCTCGTCGGCGGAAGTTAAGTTGAAGCTTGCCACATCAGGACGGTCTCACGAGTAACATCTGTAACATCTCCTGTGAGATTTAAACAAAACCTAGTATTATCATTAGCTGTTCTAGTTAGAGGGGTTTAGTCAACACGAGATTGTGGAAACCTGAGGTGTGTGTGGGGGGGGTTTGAATAACTAGGGGCGGGGTTAGGGATAGAAAAGGGAATTTTGGGAGAGAGGTTGCGCCGGAAACGGCAGTTAATGACTCTTAAACCGCTCTCTCTGGGGTTCTTAACAAGCTGCAATTACCCTACGCACACGCACGCACGCGCACACACACACACACAAACAAACGCACACACACTTACTTAAAAATAGCCCCATTGTGAAACAACCTGTATCAGTGAAAGGCATTGTGCACCTTAACTTGTACACCTTCAACATAACAAGGTGGCCATTGTGTGTGCACGCCATGGGCAAAGAATGCCCCTTTGAGTTCTCGTGTTTTTCACTGTGTATAATGTATGCACCTTATTGTCTAATGCAGGAGAGGTGGGGAGATTATATATTTCTCATACACCGTGTCAAATAAATCCTTCGCGCCATGTACAAGTCACATGACACATGACTTGTACTTCCACATAACAGATTAGATGAAACTGTATGTATGTGTGTGTGTGTGTGTGTGTGAGAGAGAGTCCATTATAGGCACTGACTTTGCAGTCACGTGCTAGAGCAGAAATGTGGCACCTTACTTCAACATTACAACAATCACACGTAAGCTAACTAACACACACACACACACAGTAAGTGACCTAATGAAAAGCTACAAAACCCAGCAGGACCCAAACAGAACCTCACCATATTTTGTGTGTGTGTGTGTTTGTGTGTGTAAACATAGTGTGCGTGCGTGTGTGTGAGACTGTGCATACTATGTGTGTGTGTGTTATTTGTACTGTGTGTGTACACACTCTGTGTGCGTGCGTGCGTGCGTGCACGCGCGTTCACTGCGCCTCTCGTTCACACAGTATAGCCATAAATAGCTGAGCCCCTATCAGCTCCAGAGACCTCCCATAGCAGACCGGGTCTGGGTGATTAGAACGTTTGTTTTGCCCTATCAGCTGTGGCTGTTTGTCGGACAGCAAACCTGAGATGAATCTGGTATTTAAGGCCTTATCCACCTCCTCTCAAACAGTCCTGGTGACTCATAGCATGTCTCCCCTTGAACACCTATATTTCAACTCTGAATTAATTAATGTTCCACTAACCTTATTGTGTCTACACAGCAGAGTGTAGTTCAATACATCTCCCCATAACTTAATATAATGTAATACAAACACACAAATAAAGAGAACACACACACACACACAGGGAGGGGTTTTTACATGCGGTCTCTTTGAGCTTTAAGGCTGGTTTTACTAATGGTCCATACAGTGAAAACGCCCTGTTCTAAACCGTCCCATAAGATTTTCACTGTCTGTGACCTTGGCTAATGGACAGCTACTGTCATCATGCTACAATCAAGCCTGTGTATTGGTTAGTAGTCCCAGGGAATACCTTTTCATTTTAGAGCATGTGGTTACTGGATATGGATACTTTCTTTTAAATCTCTAAAGCAGCAAATAAATCTATAGTGGCTGTTAGAAGAATAACTATGCTGAGACAACACAACATTGGCTACAACAGTAGATGTAGTTTCTCCAACAATCCAAAACCCAACTAGAAACAATCTATTGGATGTTTGGTAAACAAAACCACAGCATAGCTAATTGGGGATGACCCAACGGGGATGACCTACATAAAAGGGATTATTATTATTATTATTATATCGTACCAACATCCCTATCCTCTCTGAAGGCTGTGGAAAACACAGCATATTAAAATCATACCAAAGTCCTTGGCCACAAACAGCCATATTTGTGACGCCTCAAGGCAGTTATTAGGAAGACCGTATCTGTCCATAACATAATCACAAGCCACATCTGATAAGAAACGCTTAAAACTGTTTTGTGTCTTTTCCTCCAACTGCCATGTGCGCTGTTACAGACTTCTCTAAGTTGTCTGTCTCCTCTATATAATGTCTCTGGTGCTTCTCCCAAAGAGTTCTATTGAGGACTCTCTAAGCGGTCTGTCTCCTCTATATAATGTCTCTGGTACTTCTCCCATAGAGTTCTAT
>JAODUK010019059.1:0-21204 GCA_027564635.1 Typhlichthys eigenmanni
TTGTTACAGCTGTTATGGTCGCCTCATCTAGCTCTTAACCTGACATGCCAGAGGAATTGTTGTCACAAGTCCATCTGTGGAGCCGTACATTGAAACTGTTTGTGAAGGGCAGGTACTTTAAAAAAAAGACTTGGCAGTTGATTGGATGAACCATCTGGTCGTTGTCGCTGTCGGCACACCTAAACCACGCCCGTATAGTTATAAACACGATCCCTGATTGGAATGTTCAGTTGCTACTCGGACACATTCAAAATTATTCCTACAGTAGGCTTTCCAGACTGATTCTCATGGCGGAATTAAAAGCTAGATCAACATGGTCTTGAGATAAGCCTAGTGCTAGACAAACAACTTAACAATGGAGATCATTGAATTTTTCATTTAAGTTTAGGACTAGTTTACTTTAGTTTAGTTTAGTTTAGTACTAGGCTTAATCCATGTCTGTGAAACTGTCCCTAAAACATTAAGTAAACATTTTAGTTATTTAAACAGTATTCCTTTCTAGCATTACACTCATACTGTATACAATGTGTGTGTGTGCGTGTATGTGTGTGTGTGTGTGTGTGTGCATGAGGAACACACACACAGTGCATGGAGTTCAACACAAACTGAGAGAATGTGATGTCATTCTCTGCTCAGAACGCAATAACTCCACTGTCTTTACATAGAAAATAGTTATATGCTGCTACTGTATATTAATGTTATAAAATATAACATGGAACACCTTTAATACAGGTTTCTTCCCTACTGATCAAGAGGTGCCATTCAACCTGCACAGAAAAGGTGCAGAAAGGGCAATGGGTGGGTTTAAACCCCGCTGATCATCCCGAGTTTCGAGGTGTGCTTGAGCAAGACACCTAACCCTAACTGATCCCCCTGGTGGCCAGGTGTGTGTGTGTTTGTGTTTAAACGGGCGATAGTACAGCGCTTTGAGTGGCCAGAAGGTTAGAAAAGCACTGTATAAATGCAGTCCATTTAAATGTATTTATTTATTTATTTAGAAAAGCTCATAAATATACAGTACAATATGTGTAGTGTGCTGAAATTACTGTTAGGCAGAATCTTCTGCTACCACTTCCTTGAAATGCAACACAGGACCAACTATTACCCACAATGCTGCGGGTTGAATACACATCCTGTGGTCTCCTCTGTTTAATGTCTTTTGAAAGACGAGATAATGGGACATTAGGCCCATGGTGCTGGGTCGGCCATGAAAGGTCTTTGGCTGTTACACTGCTCATTGGTAGGAATGAAGGAAACAAACAAGCAGCTGTTCTTGCTATCATTTGTGTTGCCATGTGTGTGTATTCAGCCACTTTTCTCCTATTAACATTATTGTATGTGTGCAACCAATACTGTCACGCTTACAGTAATAAGCCCCCTTTTGTTTTTTAAGAAGAAATAATTGTGAGTGAACGTTTGTTACATTTTAAAACATGCATGCTACTGTACACAATGTATTGCTACCAATTAATAGATTTGATGTGTAATCCTTCCACTTAAAAAACATGCTGGCCTACCGTTTCACCGAAACAGTGACACATTATCTGCGGTGGTCCAAAGTTAATCAAAAAACAAAACACCACCATGATAATATTAATAATACAACCAGTGTGCAAACAGTCATTATGAAGCATATGAAATACGGATCAAATTATGAGGTTGGCTTAAAAAACAAGGTTGTCTGTCAAGCCAGAGAACGACCTCTACTCTCACTCTTCTTAATCAACTCTGTGGAAGCCCCCCTCCCCCTCATAATCGAGGCGAGCCAACTGACAGGTAGAGTATTTGCAGTGGATTAGGCCTGTAATATTTTGGCATTAAGGTGAACTAATGTGCTGATGAATATGTAAAATAGGGTAATTACTGACTCTGAGGCTGAGAAACGCGACACAGGATTTCTCTCTTCCGTGTCCTGCACTTGAATGAGACTAGCACTTTACCTACAGGCTTTTACTGGTCTGGGTAACCCCCAGAGTCCAGACTGGTGTTGAACTGGTTCATGGAAAATACAGACTTACTGTAAAGGTTAGTTATTCTAGAGAACGCTTGCTAAGTTTAAAGATTGTGTAAAGCAAATACAGAGATTTACTCCGTTAAACTGTATTTGACTGGGTGGTTAATATTTTTATCTGTGGTGTGACAAACTCAAAACACAAATGTATGTCTGCTTTAACAATATTTAAGCTCAAACCAAAACAATGTCCCTCTGCAGCACCGTCCCACACATTGAATCACATTGTGAAGCAAAGCATATAGTCTACTAAGGCCTTGTTGTGAGCAGTGGTTGCCACTTTGTTTATGTTACTATTTAAAGAGCCAGAGCTGTGTAGAAGTATCAGGTTATTTTTCAACATGCACAGAGAAGGGTAAGCTAGCAAAATGCGAAGAGATATTTGGCGAATTTGACAAAAAGCATATTAGCTTATTAGCTTGCAATAGCTGACTATACCTTTAGGTGTATGTTTAAAATGAAATGTTTAAAATAAAATGCTTCAGCATTTATATCTATAATACTGTGTGTGTGCGTGTGTGTGCATGCGCATGTGCGTGTGTGTTTGTGTGCCCATGTCTGTGCATACACAGGTGTTGTATTGTAGGATTCTATGACCTCTGACCTGGACACATGTCAGTTTTTGTCAACTCAGTATTACTGTAATGTAGTATTACTGTATGGACCCACCACTGTATTTCTGTAGGTGTATGAATTTATGGTGTGTGTGTGTCTGCACATACTGTACATACTTAAATATACAATATTATACATAAATATACAAGTACAAATGTATTTACACACTATACAATAACGTGTGTGTTTTACTGCGGAGGCTCGACAACACACACAGTACACAATCACAAAGAGAATAATTTGTGGTGATGTATTTCCATGTAAATTTGTCTTTTCTGGGCCCGTCTGCGGCTCGAGTTTGTTGTAGTCACAGAGATGGATGTTACATCTGCACAGTCGAAGGTGGAGGCAGAATTCTTCTGCTACGAGCTGTGTGATCCATCATGAAGGAAACAAAACACGCCTGGGCTCTTTAGCATTTGTGCAAATGTCATGAAAAGACAGTCTTCATGAATTAGCGTCCGTCTTCCTCCGGCAGAAATTTCTCACAGGAAGTTTAGAGGCTAAACCTATAAACACAGGGTGACCTAAACATTCACACCTATCAGCAGAACTACAAGAGATACATCTATGATTCAGACATGTCAGAGAAGTCTCTTCACTACACGGTCAAACAAAGGAAATAATTCACCTCCTGTCAAGAACACGGCTAATCTGTGTCTTGGGGAGTTTGTGAACCTAATCTATTATACAATATGTGATTTTATCGTCTTACAGTGTTTCCAAACCCAGAAACGGTGTTTACAGAGTCCAGAAAGCAAACAATCCAGAACATCTAAATACTAATCAACTGGTTTCACAACTTATCTCCCGTACTTTGTTGAAAAGGCGGCATAGTGTGAATTCAGAAGGAGCACCCCACTGAGCGTTAGTGTTTCTTTCTGGACATCGGTTCTCCTCTGTATGCCTCAGGCTTCCACTGGACAAGTCAGACAGGCAGAGAAATGACAGACCTCTACATTAAGAACCTCTGGAGATCCTTTCTTGGCAGCGACAGTGACAAAGGGACACATTGCTCGCTGCAGGTTCCCTGACTGAAGCGTCATTAGCATTAATCTGAGGATGGAGGCATCCAGTTAAAAGGAAGACATAACATATGACAAGATGGAGGAAAGCAGAAAGAGACAGGGTTTGGAGATGAAAAGTGAAAAACGAGTAACGCTGTCAAAGAGATAATTGATAGAGATGGTGCGAACGTTTTGCGTGCCTTTGTTTATTAATGTGTGATAATTACTGTTTGTTGCATATGTGTTAATGCAGGAGGAAGACAATAAGGACAGCCAGTGGTTGCATCAACAACAAATCACCTCAAATCCAACAGCTTTGTAATTCTGACAGGCTGGAGGTTTAAACTACTAAACTGTCTAAGGACAGACTCACGATGCCTAATTAATTAGGGTCAACTGACTTTATCATCTTGTACTTTGGTTGGAAGTTGGTTGGATTGGGTTGGATTGGAAGTCTCTCCTCATTTGTTGACATGTCTCAAACTCCATCTGAAAGTGAGGAACACCGGCTATACACATAGTCACTCATATTACACTTTTATTCAGTACACAAACAATATTCTCATATAAAGATCATATTGTTTGAATCATTTAATAAAAATGCCACAGAAACAGCTGGAATGGTGATATTTTCTCAACAGTGCCTACATTTAGAATAGACCTACCGTGCTGGGATATGATTGGGGTTAAGTAATTGTTTAATGATGTGAGTTCTGACTCAGCATGGAGGATCAGGAGGTTAACCGTCTTGTATTTAGGCTGTTCCCCACTGTGACAAAGCCAGACACTGAGATGTATTGTGACACAGTGGCCTCTTGTCTCTTCAAGAGAAACGCCTTTAAGTCTTTTCATGAAACATTTAGTGAATCATCACAACGGCAATGCCTGCTAAACGAGATTCCAGCACGGCTCATCTGGTCACAAGGTTTGTCCAACGATGAATCGTTTTTTTGTGGAGGGAAGAATTGAAGACCTGAATGGCACGTGAAGATGAGCCGGCATTTATTTCTTTTGTGGTGAAAATAATTATTTTGGGCATGCAGGTTGAGACGTCCGTGGCTCATTTCAAGTTGCTTGGATTTCTGGGTATTTTACTGGCAGATTAAAACATAACCTTCACTGTCTGTCTGTGTGAGCGGCCTGCCTTTCTCCTCTCCAGCGTCCTTGCACGCTACATCAGAGAGGCTGACTGGCTCAGCTAACAGAATTAGCATTGTATTTTTAAATGTCGGAAGGTCTTAGCCCTTTAGTTGCTCTGACACAACGCAGTACCTGCCCACTGCTCCTTAATTTGCACTCTTGAGCTTGGAGGATGAAAGTTCAGCTTGTTTTTCTTTCAGGAAAATAATCGCTCTGCAAAAATAATTCACTTTGATAATTCACTTTGAAATGCCTGTTTTAGGCGAGGTGACACATGATTATTATTCATATCTATGGAACTGATATTAGCCCACTGAATTAGGTTTGCTAGCTTGCCAGTAAAATATCCAAGCGTGTGTAAAGGTATAAAGTAATCGATCTCAGCATACATCCCAAAGCACTGGTGGTGTATTTTCTCGAGGTAGATACCGTTTGAATGAATTGAATATGTAAGTTGGAAGGAATATTTGCTGTCATATTGCATAGGCATATTTAAAGGTGGGGTTAGAGAATCGAGGAATCATCGAGCGGTGTTCGCCACTTTGTTCATGTTACTATGTATGGAGCCAGGGCTTTGTAGATCTTTGTGATTGTTTTTTCAACACGCACAGAGAACGGCGAGATAGCGAAATACGAGGAGATATTTGGTAACTTTGACTAAACGTCTATTATCTTACAATTAGCTTGTGACAGATGACTTTACCTTTAATCATCAGGCCTCAACACCTTTTAATAACACTACTGTTAATATAGTAATTTATTTTCTTTTGTTGTTGAATGTTCTGCCTCCTTTGACAGACAGGGATTACATGTTTACAGGAGGTTTACAATGCATGTGTCGTCTGTTGTGATTTTCAGATGTATCAGGCTTTATGTTAGGGGGTTTTACAATGCATGTGTTGTCTGTTAAGTGATGTTCAGCTTTATGAGGCTTCACGCGACAACTCTTCTAGCAGGCTTCTGACGTTGTGTTAAAGCTGCACCGTGCAACTTTCACAGTCAATTTGTAGTGAATTGTGAAATAAAAGTTACCATAATTTCAGGTTTACCGTGTGCCAGTCATAATTTTTTGTTTGTGTTTTTTGTTTTTATTTTTCAGCTTTGAAAAGTCTAAGGATCAATTTGCCTCGACACCAGTAGAAGTTGGGCGCATTCCAAAGTCATCTCCACCCATATTCAGCATAGAAGACGTCGGCCTACGCCTTACATCAGATGCGTACGTTTGCCAGCGTCAGAATTGTGCATGTCCCAGACAGATGTAAGCTGCACACAGCGACACAAAAAAAAGCCTCGAAACAAAGATACAATCTGCACACCAGGCATGTAGGCTATACATAAGCATAACAACCACTTGAGTACTATCTGGGTGGGGCGAGGAGAAAGGAGTGCATGGCGACAGCGGTGACTACTTTATTTGTACAAATGAGTTGTATTTTTTAGAAACTGAACAACACTGGTCATGGATTATGAACTCCGACAAACCAAAAGCTGTCTTCACTCCTCCAGTGACATTTCCTGAATATATGCCTGGCATGAAATAAACAAACTTTACCTCAGTGTGACTTTGAGTTAATCATACGGTATAGGCTATGCATTTCATATTTATATTTTATTGAATCTAAAATGATGCAGACATGGACAAATCAATTGCAGCAAATGGACCTGTGCAGAACAAAGAAAAGTATAAAAACCATATGGTTTCATAATCAATAACACTAACTACTGAATATTACATTTGCTTTGTAATATTTTGTAATATGGCTGTAGCAGGTCTGCTAATGCATTAGCCTATTGTTGTAATTGCATACAAAAGCCGATGTGTTATTTTAGTACATTTCCTAATGAACACAAGATAGTCCACAAAGCCACAATTCAATGCTGACACAAACATGTGTTCCACAGAGGTTTGCACCTCTTCCTCTGCCATCTTGTCCTCCCTCTGACCGACAACAGGACTGGCCTCGTTGAAACTGACGTCTGAATTCACTCTGAAAATGTTAAATGCTTTAGCCTCTAGCTAATATTGGCCTATACAGCAATGCAACTAACTAGCAATGCCAACTCCAACCAGGGTTATAGTCTAATTATGACTTGAATCATCATTTCAAGAACCTCTGATACTTATGCACTATTTGAAGAAATTGTGAAAGATTTGGTTACCTCTTCACATTACACCAAATTCGTGTCGGTGTTGGTTTAGCTGCGTAATAGCTGCCTGTGAGAAGTAGAGGTTAGGGTGATAATTGTGTTCCTACATCTGCCATCTGACAGTAACCTGACATGCCAGAGGAATAGGCCTGTTTCACATTTCCAGGGCACGACTTCCACTTCAGCGAGCTGAAGCTCATCAATGCTTCCGGTCGGATTGTATACGTATTAAAAATGCAGATTGTGGGACATGCGTGATCATTGTGCACCAATGCACATCCACAAGAGAAAAAACGTAAATAGACTTTGAAGAGCCTGGGAATTTCAACATTGATGTGTTTACATTTACACTGATGTGTGCCTCCGTTTACAAAAGACACAATTGTTTATCAAAGTTCAGGAAGAGAATAAACTGTACAAAATAAATGTATAGTTTATTAGCCTAAAGAAATAACAGCGTCATGGTAAGCCTATACTAAATATATACTAATAGATATCTAACAAAATATTAAACTATAGAATTAAATATTATACTGTTTATACAGTGTTTTTATTTTCCATTAATGACATGGTTCATATTATATAGATTACACAAAGTTCTGCATATTGTCCCCAATGTGTAATGTTTGTTTATTTTAATGTTACAATAAAATATTTAGCAAAACGTTTGTTAGAATGCTCACTTTTAACAGTTGTGTGTGTTGAACATGTCAATACCATCTGCAGGCAGCCCAACCACCACACATATAGGCTTTATGTTGTAGTGATGTCATATTAGGGAACAATCGATTGACTGATTGATTCACTCTTGTTCAATTTCTTTAAAAAATAAAAGATTTAGGCCTGCTTAACACTCCTGTAGATGTGCTTTAACATTAAAAGTATTATAGCCTGTGTTTCTTGCCTGAATTGTTTTATATATTGTCCAAAAACATGAATAAGATGAGGTTAATAATGTTTGATCAATGAATACAGTGCAATGTAGGTTAGCCGGTATCAAAGGCAAACATACAGCGTGTGCATAAAATATTCTATTGTTTTCTGTTGTACAGTTTCATACATTTGTGTTTCATTATCTATATCCTCGCAATCGCATTGCGTCAGTTATTTCAGATGCTGTGAGTGGAGAATTAACACAAATTAATGTATTAATGTAATCTAACAATAATTGCACAAATGTAAGTATTTTTCAATGTCAACCCGATTAAAACCCATATTGCATATTTGCGTGTGCATATATCGCTTGTACACGCAACACGCACATAAATAGCAGTCTTTTTTTATGTTAGGGAATGTAACATATCATGCACCATCGGAAAGATCGCCCTCGCTTTGTTCAATACACAGTATCTGCCTGCAAACTTCAGCACGACTGGCAAAAACATCTTTTGAACATCGCGACACGAATTACGTTTTGCGAGTTAGTAGAAGCATACTTTGCCTTACCTGTGATGAGTTAGTTGAGAAAGATTGGCCTGGGTAAATAAAATAAAATAAAAATTTTAAAATGATATTCTATGAGCATAATCATTCTAAGAAGGTATCAATGTTCCTCCATTTTGAAGACATTATTTTGAAACCAGACGGCAATACATTGGGGGTTGTAGTTCTATAATAGGTCACTGGCGTCTTATAGACATACATACAGTCTGCAAAAGACTACATTCACTCTCAAACCCACTTCCCCGTCTTCCCCGGTCCGAGAGGAATATTTTAAGGGGTCACATGTCAACTTTGGCCAATCATCTTTCGCAAAAACAGGGGCTGGAATGCAACTTTTCAGTGAGGTACATTACAAAATTTGCACTCAGACTGTAGATTAGTACATAGACTAATAAAATAATAACATATATAAGCACACAAATGTGTATGTATAGACATAAACATGCATGTAAAACTACCGGACATATTTCAAAATATCTGACATTCTTTGTAAAACCCATATTTTAATATGTTCACTCACAATGCCCTAATCCTTGGCAAATATATTCATCAGATGTTGTATTGTAGTCCTAAAGTGTAAAGGAGTTGAATTCCAATGAAGTGTTCATCAATATAAATAGCATTATGTCAGGTAAAAATGAAACAAATGTGTGTTTATACTGTATTTGAGCTTCATTTACTAAGGAGCAGTGTCAACCGCATGGAATATTTAACCTGAGTTGGAATTTTACAGGGGTTATCTACATTTTAATACCAAAATAAGCTTTGTAACTTGTTCAGAACTGCAAAAACCTTATGTAAGTTAAGGGAATGTTTTTGCCTGGAAAAATACTTTGAAGATGGCCTAGGGAGCTAAAGTTTATATTCTGATGCATGTCTAAAGGCACACAGGCTAAACTGACAGCACTAAAGGGGTTTAATATGCATGTTGTGATGTCTGCCTATCTGCTAATGAATCATGTTAACGTTAGACTTTAATATAATGTACATTAGGTCTGACAGTTTTTGAATGCTTTGCTAGCATGTGCTATAACAAAAAAATCAATATGCTATGTTTTGTTAAATTAAGAGCAAGACCTTAATCTGTTGGTAATAATTGATGGGCCATACCATCCAAGAAAACCTCAAAGATGCACTTTTCTGATTTCTATTGATGAAATATAGCACATGAACATATAAATGATCAAACCAAACCAAACCATAGATCTATACCAGGTCTTTTCAACTCCGGTCCTGAAGGGATCTCTCCCTGCTCCAACACGCCTGATTCAAGGTTGTTAGAAGCCTGATAAGGACCCGCGTTCATTTGAATCAGGCGTGTTGGAGCAGGGAGAGATCTAAAACACGCAGGGTGCGGCTCTGCAGGACCGGAGTTGAATTAAGCCCTGGTACTGTAGCTGCCTGTAGCTCTGGCTGTATCATCTTGGCCTGGACGTTTTCATTGGCCCGAGGCATAATGCATTGTGGCTGAGCACTGTTGGCATGTTTGATTGTACCCAACAAATGCTGCGTCAGGATCACAACATGTTTTGATGGTAAATGAACTGCATTTACAGTATATAGAACTCTTTTAACATTCAAGCCACTCAAAGTGTTGTGCTGTAACACACACAAACACACACACACATCAATGTGGTGACAGCTATGCAAGACACCATCTAACCACCGGGGGCAGTAAGGGTTAGGTGTCTTGGTCACCTTGACACTTGGCGAGGAGTTAGCGGGATTCGAACCAGCGACATCTCAATCACCAGTTGCCACGCTCTACTGCCACTGCTGCCCAACGATGAACCAATTGTATAAAAGTCATGTGTGCATCCATCTTGACAAAAGCAGTGGGCTCCCTGGCGCCCCCTAGCTGTCTGGGGGAAGGGAAACGTGATTGGAAATCATCAGAATATCAATGAGGTGACCGTCGACAATACATTTGTCTAAATTAGGACAGATGGTGCAAAAGAGCTGGTGATATCACAGAATTGAGTCACGTGACCCAGGCAGGCACCTCTGGGGGCTGCGGGGTGAGCTGATCATAAATACACTCAAGGACCAAAGCTTTAAAACAAGTCAATAGAGTCTGTTAGCATTCACACACACACTCACACACACACACGCACAGAAATAAAAATGGCACATCAGCAGAATACGCAGATGCATGCTGTCAAAATATAAATCAACAATCACCGCCTTACATAAACACTCTGCATCGCCAGCAGAAAGGCAGGCTGGGAAATATGGACGCCACAACGGCAACGCTAAATCAGCTTGAGGCACTCCTGAGCTCAGAAAAGTCTAAACCTCCGCTCTAACGCCTCTACCAGAATGGTCTTATTACTACAATATAGCAGAAATATGCTTGTGCAGATGTAAACACCAGAGACATGAAGTGTTTATTAGCAAAACATTTGAAAAACTTCTAAAAATCTGATGATGTCAATTTATTAATTCACATCACAGCGTGTGTTTGTCATGGCTGTTGGTCTCTCTCTCTCCTTCACTCTCTCTCTCTCTCTCTCTCTCTCTCAGACACATACACACACACGCAATGCATTTGGACTCCTGCAGAGCTCAAAGTGCATTATGGGAAGTCTGGCTGGGTGAAGCTAAGCGTGCTAACGTCGCTAACAGCTGCTTCGGCAGCAGACATCATCATCTGACTGTGAACTGTCCATCAGGTACACAGCTGTGACCGGAGTTTGACACCCTGCTTCCTAATGCCTGGCTCAAAGACTCCTCCACTGGGTTCTAAGATGAGAGAAATTAAAGAGAAATAAAAAATGTTTAAAGAAAGAAAGAAAACAGATATCTAGTGTGAAATATCGGGAGCTGGTGTTTTCAGTCAGAGCAGTATAATTACCAGAGCTCCAAACAACAGCAATGGTCTGGTTGGGAGTTAATGGAGATGCAATTACAGCCATCCCCCCCATTAGAGACATTTACAGCAGGAAATATACAACATTATCTCCTCTTTCACATCTGTCCATCCTCTCTCTCCCACACTCTGCCTGTCAACCAATTACTAATAATGCGTACGCCAAAAATACAACAGCTATTGTTTTATTATATCCTATCGTATGTGCCTTTTTAAAGACAAAAGGTTATTAATTATTTCTGCTGTTGCAGCATAGCTGAAGCCTGTATGTGTGTGTTTGTGTGGGGGGGTACATTATTTATGATTAAACACAGAGATTTAAACATAAAATGTGAGGGAGGTGGAATCACCACAGGTTGCAAGAAAAATATGAAATATCAGCAGAGCAGTACATACTGTACGTGCACACACACATACACCTACGCACACATATACGCAAGCACACACACACATACACCTACGCACACATATACGCAAGCACACGCACACACACACCTACGCACACACGCGCACACACCTATACACACAGACAGGCACGCACGCGCACACACACACACAGACACACACACACAGACATGCACACACACACACGCACACACACACACACTTACTCACGCACGCGCACACACCTATACACACAGACAGGCACGCACGCGCACACAGACACACACACACAGACAAGCACACACACACACACACACACTTACTCACGCACGCGCTCACACATATACACACAGACAGTCACGCACTCTCACACAGACACACACACACAGACATTCACACACTCACACACACACACACTTACTCACACACGCGCACACACCTATACACACAGACAGGCACGCACACACACACAGACATGCACACACACACACACACGCGCACACACCTATACACACAGACAGGCACGCACACACACACACACACACACACACACACACACCCTCACACACGCACGCACACCCACGCAGACACACACACCCTCACACACACACACACGCCCTCACGCACGCACACACACAGAACAGGTCAAAGGAAGGCCGGCGCTCCTGATCCCTCAGAAAGATGAGGCACATTTCCATTCCAACATTAGTTCTAGCTTTGGGAATCGCCCTTCATTACGAGCTGTCAGATCAGACGTGACGCCAGGGACTTTGCTACGGCGATATTCAAATCGTCCCTTACATTTTTTGAGAAGGGCCTCGTCCCGTCGCCCGCTGACAGCCCACGCAATTAATGTATGTCGTACATTATCTCATACACCACACCTGACCCGCACACAAACACGCACAACTTCACGCCAATCAAGCCTCTAGCCCCTCCCTTCATTAAGTTAGGCTAGTCCTTGGAGGGCCACCTGGGGGCGCTAACCCGTGACCTGCCCAGGTACAAGCAATTACCAAGCAGCAGAACAAGTCTATCAGGAAGAAACTATGGCTCTGCGCTCCTAACCCACTTAGCCAGTCTAAACTCTTTAATGAGAAACTTCTGGAAGCTGTCAGCAGCCTAATAGCTTCGTCCACAGCTGCTAATTGCAATTAGAGGAGTAAAAGTAGGATAGCCCCGCCCCCCACCAACCTCCCCCTGATAAACAGTCAAACACTAATCCGCTTCTAACATCAACGCAGCGCGCTTGGCAGCCGGTGGACTGACCGTCGTACTTCAAAGACCGAGAGACGGCTGTTAACGTTTTGAAAAATGACAATAGAAAGCCCTTATGTTAAAAGATGTTGTTTATGGCAGCAGGCAGGCTGGGTGTTGTTGTCAGTGGGGAAGACACTGACAAGCAGTGCATTTCTGGCCTATAATCTTTTATTTCCACATATAAAACATTAAGCTGACTCTAGTGCTGCACACTTTTCATATAATGGTACAATAATATAGAGGTGAAGAAAAAAGAAAAATGCAAAGAATCATAAATCTCATCGTGGCAGAAAACACGCAGCTGCTCTTGTTTGATGTCTTATCACTGTTCAAAGCTGAGCGATACGTTCCAGTCCTAATCAGTATTGATCAAGCATATCAGCTGTTCCAGGGAGGATCGTTTGATGTCAGGGTGCAGAGTATTTCCAGTCTGGAGATGTTGTGTTTCTCTGGTGAAAGGGTCCTCCGTGGGCAGGAAGTGATGCGGTTGAATGGGCTGTCGGTGCGTTTGTTGTGCCTTCTCGCAGTCCTGGTGTTTCAGAAATGATCTGAAGCTTTTATTAACTAATTCAATATGCATTATCAAAGGCCACAATGACAAAAGATGAAGATAGAACTTCATTTGCATGTGTTCCTCCAGGGGCGAATTTAAGAGATCACTGAATCAGATCATTAAAAGAAAAAAGGTCTCTCTCTCTCCTTCACTCTCTCTCTCTCTCCCTCTCTCTCCCTCTCTCTCTCTTTCTGGCAAGTGAGCAGTATGGGGCTCCATATCTGAAGTCTTCTGGCATGGGTCCTCTTCTCAGACTGCTGAGTACAGGATTCAGCCACTTGTCTGTACAGTGAAGAACAGTAAACAGCAGAGTAGAGAATCTAATTAAATCATATTAAGTATTCATATGTGGTGTGTGCACTTGACAAGTTGTTGCTAGGAGTGAGATTTAAAATCTTAAAGAATGTAAACAAGCTCTATATTTTTAATCCGCTGTGAACGGCAATAGTGGAGAGAGCGTATTCCAGTACACACACTGGCCGAGATACTTGGGTACACTTTAATTTAGCAGCACCGCCTCAGTTTATCCAAAGGGATTTGTTTCACATAAACACAAACACACAATCAGACAAAGTACTGAGTGTGTATCAGCAACAGTACTAATTGTTCAGGTTGTTCAACAAACATGCAGTATATCCAATGCACACCCACATGCACCCAGCAAATTCAAGTTCAAATACTGTAGCAATAAACTACAAGTGTCAAGAAGGGGTCAGAAAACTATGATTTAGTTTTTGTTTTATCTGTTTTCGTTGTCGTTTTGTTTATTATCCATTATAGTGTACATCTCTTTTTTGAATGGGGCGGGATATGTTGGGGACCACTGAATAGAGCCCCTGCCATCCATCTCTCCAGGGAAACTTGCCGAATCATGACAGGAGCTGCCTTCAGCCAATCAGCTCTCGGTGATCCCAGACCTGTGAAGGTCACCACAGAGCTCATGCACCTGTCCCACCCGCCTCCCCGGACACCACAGAGAAAAACAGAGAGGGAGCGGTTGATTTCACAGCTCTGCGTTTCCCCCGGCGATGAGTGGGCAGTGAGGGGAGCGGTGATAGCGGGGTAAGCAGCGTGCCAAATGTTGCATGGATTCCGTTTGAAGTGCAGATAGCGGGGAGGCCGCGCCTTTTGAAGTGGGATTGTTTCGAGGCAGACCAGTGTTAGACCGTTATGGGGGGAGAAGAGACCTCTATGAGAACTTTTACGCCTGTCCCCGTGGAGATGCAGTTAGGGAGATCCTGCTCCTCTCCCTCCACCGCCGCCACATTATTCCTGGGTTTAGAGTTTTGCCTTCCTGTTGCTTGAGCTCTCGCCGACAGCACGAGCCGTCTTGCCTCTCCGTTACATCATTGTTATCCTCGCGTCTCGGCAACATCTCCGGCTCTTTCTATCCCGTCTTCCCGTCATGTAGATTATCCTCACAGCCCCCCAACACACACACCCCTTCCCTCGCAGTCCATCAGCAGAGCAAGGTGACCTGAGAGACGTGATCACACGGCATTATGGGTAATTTACCGCTACAGGGAAGATGTTGTGTGCACCCTAAGCTTGCCTGTCTGTCTGTCACCACTGCCCACCACACGGAGAAAGCTACACCTGCAGGATGATGCCACACGTTGGCTCAGGTGAGAGCAGGAAATAGTATTCTAGTTTGACTCCTTTGCCTCGGTGTGTGTCTGGGTTTAGCCAGGTTTTGCTTTGAAAGAATGTTTGAAAGATGGAACGTGCATTTTAAATGTTTCAAAATATGGTTACCTGCTTTTACTGTAAAGCAAATCCAAAATAATTGGGAAATGAAGCTCAGGAATATCAGTGTGTTGACCCTTACATAGGTTATTTATAATTCTCTAATTCTCTAATGTATATCTTATTACTGCCGTTTTAAAAATCATCTTACATTTTTACATTTGAAATAGTTTTATATATTTATGTTTTGTGGTTTTATGTTGTAATATATGTCTGTAACTTTTTATGCTGCTTATTTTGGACAGGTCTCTCCTGTGAAATATATTTTTCCTTAATCTTTCTGCTGAGGGGCTTGAATTCCTCTCTACTTCTTCACCAACAGTTCTCAAAACCGTCCCACATCATTTTATACTTCGTCTACAGACGCCCACACTTAGGTGGAGAGCTGTCTTTCAAACATGAGCACGGGGAATTGGGATATCGTGATGTCTTGGGAGACGAGATAGCAAGAGAAATTAACACATGCTATAATTTCATAGAATTAGATAAATGACAGTGTTCACTCTCATCAGTCAGGAAGTGTAGCTTCTTGATTAATACAGTTACTGTAGTGTCTTGTACCACCAATAGGACGATGTATAGTCGACACAGATTGGGTTAGCCAGTACTCCCATGCAGACTGTTGAAAGATGGATACTGAAAGTTAAACAGATGCTGTGAAGAGCACTTTGGACTTTGTTGTAAAATCTACTGTAAGTCTTTGAGCAGCATAAAAAAGCTCTACACAGACACGTTAAACTACTTTGAACTGCTAAATGCTTCTAAGCAATGTGGCCACAGGATATTCAGCATGTGAGAGCCAAAGTAGCAGACGAGACAACATGTAGAGATGTTCTATTCATCTCTTGTTTAGCTCAGACTTTAAAAGAAAGGCTTCAAAGGCACCAGGCAAAGTTTTCCTCAGAGAGAACCTTCATAAAATCTTTGAATGTTAAATTAGAATGAAACAATTAGGACACTGTTCACCTTGAGCAGACCTGGACTTAAAAACATGTTCTGGATCCTTTCACTCCAGTGGGACAAGGTTTTAACGAGCACACACCTCATTAAAATGTCTGCTTGGGTCAGAATGATGACACCATCCAAAACCTCATCAATCACTTTGTTAATGTGATCATGTGGAGTGTAATTTTGGCCACTGGGAGGCAGAGCGATGCAAATAAGGGTCACCAAACCATGCACACAGACACACTGCGTGTATGTAAAGTCAAAGTGCTTGTAGGCAAGTCTCGCCAATCGCAGCCAACTTTCAAACACCACGGGCAGTTATTTAGGAAGACAGTAGGCCGGTGGCTTACGTCAATGCAACCACACGATTGGTTAATTAGAAAAAATTGGTAAATGCTTGGCAGTTATAATACAAAGCAGAAGATTGGCTCTATTGGATTATGTTAGTACTTGGATATTTTCCTCCAACTGCCATATTTGTGTTTCAAGATTCTCCCATAAAGCTCCATTCAAAATTCACTTCAGAACAACTGAAGGCATCGAGGTGCATCAAGAGACGCCAGAGTTATAGATCTAGTTCTTTTTAAGATGTTTACGGTAATATTTACCCTGCTAAAAAATCCAACATTGCTGGTCACCAGCATAAGGTATGTTTTGCATGTTGAACCAGCATGGAATGCTGGTTTGCTGGTACCCTGGTATCCCATGCTGTTTGCTGGTGTACCAGCATTTGGACGTTTAGCAGGGATATATAGATAAGATATTTACAGAGAAGGTATTTCTAGCAAAGATATTTTCAGAGACGTTTACGGAGAAGATGTAGATAAGATATTTATAGATATTTACAGTAAAGATGTTCACAGAGAAGATATTTACACCGTAGTAAATCTGTGAGCTCAGCATGACTCAACTGTGCTAATGGTTAGCAGAGCGTACACTTCCTGTGTGTCTGTGTGTGTGTGTGTGTGTGTGTGTGTGTGTTCACACCTCAGGGGACTGTAGCTGCAGATGCACGACTTTCGTGGTATCACTAGCTAGCCGACTAGCTAACTGGCTACCAGCAACCTTAAAGCCTTGACTGGGAGAAGTCAAGGCCCTGCCGACGTCGACGCCCTGTGGACGCCAAGGTTTAGAACGTGGTTTTATTTCTTGGGCGTCAAGCCATAAACATGCATTGAATATCTGCAGAACAGTGCCGCATCCTAAGTAATATACAATAATAAAAACAATTTTTTTTTTTGGATTCCATTGTGTTTCAATGAAAAAAAACAATTATTCATATAGTATGAAATATACGCGTTTACACTACAGTACATTATGGAAATATGTGTCTAAAACAGGTTGTTACGAATTTGAAATATTCAGTATAAATTGTGCAAGGTACTTTTATTGTCATATATACGCATACAGTACACATACAGCGAAATTCATCCTCAGCGCTCAAGGTAGCAGTGGGCAGCTCATCCAGGCAATCAATGGTTCTATATAACTAATTTTAAAGATACATTCCTTGATTGCATTATAGTGCCCCCCAGAATGCCCAAATTCATCTCCTGCTCATGCACGTCACAGTGCATGTAATCAAAGGAGATGTGTAGAGAGGAACGGTCAGTAATAGTACAGAACCACCCCCTGAAGAAGCATATTCTACAACCCAAAAAACAATATTTTCACCCAAATAGCAATATACAAACCTACTACTGTATTACACTACTATAATGCCTGAATCCTAATTTCCCATAATATTTTGTTACCTAACCGAAACAATTCTAGTTCATGTTACTTGATTTAATTCTGTTCATTGTAAAACTTTGGTGAATTTAAATGGTTTCAATTAGATCTGTTTAGGTACAATGCAAAATATGTTTAATTAGATTTAAATTAACTGTATTTGTTTTCTTTGTATGTACTAAGGGCAGTTGTTGATTTTATGAGTGTATTTTGAGTCGCCAAACAACAATATTTCTGAATACAAATCCAGGAGTGAGCCTTCAAGTCTCGCTGGTCTCCCAAACAATTCACAACAAAGCCTAAACAACACTAAAAGCTCTCCATGTGCAATCAGAACATTTACAAGTGTTACTAGTCCACCTGCAGGGGGCAAGCTATCCCCCGCTAACACTTAAATAATGGAAAGAAAGATGTGACGCGTTCAAATCATGTCTCGGAGGAGACAAGTGGGGAAAACAGGCGGCATTCTGCTTTCATTCTGCAACGGAGAGCGATTCAGCGGGAAAGCCTGCGGGAGTTAACCTTCCCATGCAAGGGGAGCTGATCACATCTATCAGGGCTCGCGGTGACCTTTCCCTGTTTGTTTAACACAGAATGGGCTCTGATTGGCTCTCATCGCTCCACTTAACTAGCAGCCGTTGTTAACGAGCCTCGTATGTTGACTTACTACAGAAACATTGAGTGCAAAAAAAATCCTAAATAATATACAATAAAATGTTACTTTGCAATAAGTGACCTTATTTTAGCAAATGTACAGTGATACGTCTCAATACTGAGGCGTTTTCCACATCCCAAAACATTCCCCAGCTTCAATAATTTGTGTGTTGTGTTGTGTTCATGGTAGCCACAAAGACTGTGTGATGCAAGCCAAGTGCCGTACATGTGCACGTATCAATTGTGTGTGTGTGTGCGTGCACGTGTGCGTGTGTGTGTCTGTGTTTATAAATGTGGGAATGTGTTCTTTATATGTGTGTGCGTATCCATTGTATGTGTGTGTGTGCATGCGCGTGTGTGTGTGTGTGTGTGTGTGTGTGTGTTTATAGATGTGGGAATGTGTTCTTTGTATGTGTGTGCGTATCCATTGTGTGTGTGTGTGCGTGCGCGTGTGCGCTCTTGTGTGTGTGTTTATAAATGTGGGCATGTGTTTTGTGTATGTGTGTGTGTATCCATTGGGTGTGTGTGTATGTGTGTATGTGTGTGTATGTGTGTTTGACGTTTAGACTGCTATTAGAGACATGCTAAATTACCCAGGATTCAGCGGGGCGTCAACATTGTTTCCCAGTAGCATGCCGTCGCAGAAGCACATGATTTGCCCATCACGAACGCTGCGTGCGCACACACACACACACACAACCACGTGCGCACCGGCACACGCGCACGCACACACACACATATCAGTTTCATGTATTTAAATGAGGCAGGGAGAAGTGGGGGGTAAGACCATTAATGTTTTCTGATGAATTCAAGAATTTGAATGAAGCAGTACGACTAAAACCACATAATGTGGCAGGTGATTGGCAGTTGGTGGCTTCTACATAATCGCATAGTTAGGAAATTATTTCAAACCATTACCCTCGCTCTCTCTCTGCGCACACACACACACACACACACACACACACACACACACACACAAAATATGTATGTGCATACTGTAAATGCAATCAGTTAGCATGAAGCTAAACACTGAGGACCTCATTGAAGCCAGGCTCCACCCACAGCCATTCTGTTTCTTTTTAGATGCCAGGCGAGTATTTAACTTTTCCTCAGAGTCTCTGTTTAGACAAAACTGAAGACAACAATGATTTATAATCTTCCAACCAATAAACAACTCAAGATGTTGGGTTGGAACAATTATATCTTCACAATCCCAGCCATAAATTGTGCATGGCACGGCCTCCTGGAAAAATTAATTACTTAACAAATAATCAGTGCAGACGGGAGCTTTTATACGGCATGCATACGGCATATTTTTCTGTGTCTGCTATTCACAAACAGGCACCTGAAATGTTATAAGATGAAATATGCCCTGAAATAATACCCTCCTATTTCTTGAAATATTATTGCCAATATATTCCCACCTGAAGTATTCAGGCTTGTTGCTGGGGAGCAATGATGTTAGAATAATACAAATAATAGCATTACAATAATGACGGGCACTTTGTCAACATTCCCATGGGAACTTAGTCTTCCAATTTAATTCCCATCAGGATAGGAATGAGGAATAAGCAGGAATGCTCTAATCTGCTCCGACAGCAGGCATCTTGTGGAAGTTTAATCATTCATGATGGGAAAATTGTTCTGTTATGTGTCATAAATATTGATTCCTGTCTCATACAGAACTGGATGTGGTGACACATTCCTGTTGTCGGTATTATTTTGATGGGGGAGAAGTTCAGATGTTTTCTTCTCGTCTCCAGACCTCCGTGTCTCCTTGTGTAAGATCTGAGGGTTCTTGGGGTTTCACTTTTGCATTTCCTTTGCTGAGTAGTTTTCTACTGTTTGCTTTTACAGCTTCCTACTGTTTCACAGTGTCTCTGTGTACATTGTAGAAGCTAGACAAAAAAAGACTGTTTTTGTCTTCTTGTGGTTGGAAGCAACATTGTTTTGGCTTGAAACTTAAGAGAGTTCCATGCCGTTCCTTCTGTACAGTAAACCAACATGTGTATGTTTGCTTATAATGAGGCTCACAGGATACAAGGGGTCACTATTTGATGAAGTAAAACACTCCACAGGTTTATACCAGAGAGAATATATTATTTAACAGTGAGATTCCAACGGACCGTACTTTCCAGGCCATGCGTGGTAGATGTAGCTGTCTGGGCACTGCCTGCCTACGTAAGCCTCCACAGCAACACCCTGTTGGTTACATGCCCGTTTAAGCATTCAATGTTTGCATTACAATGAATTTCAAATGATGAAATCGTAGTTTATACTGTGTGGATGCTACTTCGTTAACTGGGATCCCAATAAAACCCTAAATCTACAGCTCAGATCATAAATATCCTGTCTCCTGTCCTGTAGCAGCGGCAGGGGGAACAGAGAGTAGACAAAGTGAGACAAAGCGAACTCCGGGCTCCACGTTGTCTGTCAGCGTCAGGCCGTTTCCCAGAAGGCCCGCCTCCCTGAACCTGCTGTCATTTTTATTTGCTCCTTTATCCGGCGGAGTCGCTTGTGTGCGGGGGGGCCAGGAGCCAATGAGGCGAGGCGAGGATGATGGATTCACGGACCGGCTCAAATGGGGCCACTGTCAGAGCC
This sequence comes from Typhlichthys eigenmanni, assembly GCA_027564635.1. NCBI lineage: Eukaryota > Metazoa > Chordata > Actinopteri > Percopsiformes > Amblyopsidae > Typhlichthys > Typhlichthys eigenmanni. The sequence goes on from JAODUK010019059.1 coordinate 21,111, forward strand.
TCGCGCGGCCATTAGAGCGAGCCAAACAGACCCCTCCCCGGGGGGGGGGGGGGGGGGGGGGGGGGGGGGGGGGGGGGGGGGGGGGGGGGGGGGG
>JAODUK010019070.1:0-20051 GCA_027564635.1 Typhlichthys eigenmanni
GGGTCCCCTGCTGGAGCTGCTGCCCCCGCGACCCGACTTTGGATAAGCGGATGAAGATGGATGGATGGATGGATGGGTGGAGATGCCGCGGGTCAGCATGGATGCTTTAAGCTGATTTGGAGGAGACAGACAGGCCTTATGATCATTAAGTTGTATCCCTGGGCCACAGTGCACTCTGTAATTGAGGCATCAGTGACTGATCTTATTAGAAGGCTTTCTTGTTCACTTTGCGCTGCATTCTAGTTTGAAATTATACATGTTTCAAGTAGCAATCAATCAGTGTGTGATAGTTATACAATTTAGTGAGCACTACACTATGGCCTTGCCACATACTGTAAATGACGTGAAAAGAATGATGCAGAATTGCACCTGACGTTACCTGAAGCGCATGATAATATGTTCCATTATATTAACAAAATATATTATCTGTATTGTACAGTGCTTAGTATAGTGGTTTCCAGCCCCTCAATAAAGGGGAACAGAGGCTAGCTAAGGACAGTGATAAATGGCCATTCTGCCTGGGCTGACAACTGGAGCTTACAACAAATAGTTCAGGGAGTATCCTCCCCAGGGGTGTACTCTCTTCCCAGTATTGTCCAACTGGACACTGTTTCTGAAATAGTAGTGCCTGATGAAAAACAAACCACTAAAAAAAGTAATTGCATTTGTTGATTTATTGGATGGATTTGTTTGGAAGGATTTGAATGATTAAATGTAAATAAAATATTGCAATTAGCATGTATTTTATTGTATATCCAAACCGACAATATTGCAGATGTGTTAATATGTGTTTGTGGCATTGTTTTTGCTTTGATTTATTCACTGCTTCTCAAAAATCGCTGCATAGCTGCATGACTCTTCAGCTTTCATTCTTTTCTGTGTGTGTGGTCTTGGCAGTTGGCAGGGCAGCTGTCAGCCATGCTGAGGTAAAGCCAGCGAGAGTCTGGTGAGGTCCGTCATCATACTGAATGCATCAAACGCTGTGGCTCTCACACCTGGGAACCTGTCATGGAGGCTTTTGGGGGTTGCAAGGTATTTCAAAAACAAATAAAGTAATAACAATAATAATAAAAAAGAATCGCTAATTCCAACCATACAGATATGTATCTTGTTTAATATACAGTGCTGCAAACTATTTTATTATTATTATTATTATTATTATTATTATTATTGTTGGTGTTGTTGTTGTTTTTGTAAGATATTGTTAATTGCGTGATGTACACGATGGTCGCACAGACACCGTGACCTGGGCATCAAGTTGTTTTGTTGTTTCTGATTGAATGTTCTATTTTGTTTTGTTATTTTCTTTACTGTCTTTGCCAGAGTGAAATCTGAGTTTCTATCTTGTTGGTGTCAATTTAAGCAGCACTGCACCAGTAAGCAAGTGCCTTCACTGCTAACGGTTTTGTGCTGGTAATAAAAAGTAATATTTTCTTTGAGCACAGTGAGGTTATCTAGACAGTTTCAACAAGGCTGAACAATTGTATCAACACAAGCAAGCAACATTGTTCTATAAAAAACAATGATATAAAAAGGAGATTGCCTACTTGCTCTTTGGATAGACTGTATGTTGGCATAGCAACCAATAAAGCATGCCTATCTCGCCTTTAAGTGTGCTTGGAAAATATCTTTGACCAATCAGATTGCTTATCTGAGACTGCATATTGCAAATTATCATTTGAGATACTGCATGTGTTTAGTGTGCAACTATGTGGATATGAATAATAATAGTTTTACTATTTGAGCCTTGCCTCGTTGTGAACAGTATTGGAATACAAGCTCACATTCACATTGTATATCTGGTAATTATAAAGATTCTACTGGAATAATATTTTATTCTGCATTAAAGATCTTCTTTTTTTACTTCAATCATATTGCAAGTCCTAACATAACTTCCATGAGATGTACTCTATATGAATAATGGTATGATTTTAACAACAGATTATTGTTGCTGTTCAAAAGCACAGCTCGACAATACCCGGGAGCTTTTATTGAAAAGGTCACCATAAACACCAGGCTTGCTTCAGGCTGGCTGTGTCATTAGTGTCCATCTGAGTGACAGTTGGGCTATGCTGACAGACATCCAGCTTTAGGCACAGCATGAATGTGTTCAAACCCGACACCTAAGCCACAGATTGTTACTGACTGATGGGTGTTACATCGCGGAGATCTGTGCTTTACACTAAATCGACGAGTTGGCTGTGAAGTGTGACCACCTGTGAGGTGTGTGACTGGGAGAGAGGTCACATATTGGTGAAGAGAGGGCAGGATGAGTGCCCTGATGTCTGTTATTAACAGACTAATGGAATTACAATCAGGATTCATCACAAGTCTTGGTTTGTTATTGGAGTATGAATGCACCTTCTGGTACACCCCTGGCTTTGTGCTGTTTGGTTTGATACTGAGAGAGCTCATGCCATTCCCCGCCTGGCTCTCATTCCTCTATACACACAGTTCTCTACCCCTCCCCCTACTGTTATATTTGAAATATTCAAGCGAGAAAAATGTCATTTGGTGAGAAAAGTTTGTGGTTTAGTGGATGCTTTAAAACAATGTACATATCATAAAATAAATATAGAATAAAAGCTGCTTTGTGAGCATACACCAGACACGCAAGAATACATTGTTAATTAACCTTGTAATGCAGCAAGCTCAAGGCACAAAGTTAACATCAGTGGCGTAGAGGTTACAAGCACATGGATATGGGTGTGGAAAACTACAGTAACTCCATACTGTATAGAGATTCCTGGTTCCCCCGGTTACCATAAGGTGAAATATGGGTTTCTCAAAGCAGCTCACTTGATTACTGTAATCCCACCACTGATACTGCATGTGCTGCTCAGTCTGGTATAGTTCTGATCATAGACCAGTGAGGATGCTGGGGAAAAGATGGAAAGCTAATAACAGAGGGGTAATAACAGGGTTAAAAAAATGAAGGATAGATAGAACGAATGAGAGCATTGTAATTAATTATGGCCACTAGGGGGTAGGTTTGAGCAAAATGGGTCCCTGTCAATACATAAATTCACATTGTGCTTTTTGTTACGTGTTACTTATTAAATGTAGGCTACATCCTGGCTCTAAAATAACATATATTACAGTAGCTACTAGTATAGTGACATCGTCATAATTGGTGTCAGTGTATAAAAAAGCATAATCATGTATTGGTTATCTTCCAATCAATGAAAAGTATAACCAATAATATCAGCAAATACAAAAACTGTTACCCTAAAACACAACACCCCAACCATTGGTCAAATGTACTGCTCAGGCAACAGGTGACATAAATGATACATGCAGACAGGTGGTATGTTGTGTGCCGCATTATTGTTTATACTCGAAAATTGAATTAATCTTAAGTCAGTGAACGTACAGTTCAATTAAAGAGACTAATGTACGTAGCTAAGAGTTCAAAAAGACTGATAAGCACAGGCACCATCCTTTTTTCCATAGAGAAATCACTTAGGATCCTATTTTGGCAAGGTTGACACCCTGTAATAGATCAGACTTACAAGGTCTATATAGTTCCCTCTCCAGGATATGGAAGGATACGGTGGATGGGTGAGGGTGTGGGATGGTTTACACCATAGAACTAGCTTTGTCATTCCCTCCTTACTCACACCCTGCTAAAACTGCTTAGTGAGAATTTGTGTGCGTGTGTGTGTGTGTGTGTGTGTGTGCGTGTGCGTGTGTGTGTTTGCTGTTGGCAACATCTCCTTATTCAATGTAAAATCAACAAAATGCAATTTTCCAGATTTCACAGAACTCCCTGTAGCAGATGACGTGTATGCAAACCTCCTCATGCATATGCGACTAATTTGAACACAGCCTCAGCCTCGCCTGGTAGCTACAGTAGCCCAACTTCTCCGCGTGATCGCTGCCTGCTTGCCCTCTAGTGTGAATTATAGATGCTGTCTGGCATTGTGCAGTTCAGATGGCCCGAGACAAGTGTTAAAACACTTCTGTCAAGTTACATTTTGGTCTGTCCCAGTATTTTTATAGGTCTGTCCCATTCTATCACTCTCTAGAGTATGTGTGCAGTGTTTGTTTGTTTGTTTATGTGTGTGTGTGTGTGTGTGTCTGTCTGGGCAATACCCACCACCAGAAAAGAACTTCTGTCACATCCGATAATAACATTATTAGCAATGGCACATTGAGGTGTAATGAGGAGAAGGGACCGCCGGGATTGGGATCCCCAGTCAGTGGACACCCAATAGCTCTTTTGTTACCCTCACAGATAAACCTTGGGTTCTTTCACTCCTAGCGACGCCATGGAGATGTCCTGGCTCGTTAGGCACCTATAGGCACATCTGGAATATATGCCTGTGGTGTTCTGGTTGGCTGCTTCTGCACAGCTGGACAGATACGCCACGGCAACCAGATGATGATAGAATCACAGGGAGCCTCAAATGTAACTAAAAATGTTTTCATGAAAATGGTATGCATGGTTTTTCTCTGATTATCTTCTACCTGTGTGCCATAGTCGGATAAAATAGGAAGACTGTTGACACCTTCCCGTATACCGTATATATTGTTGTTTTTGCATCGTACAGCCAATCTGTTCAGCCTGCTGTAATGCTAATTAGTTGGCGTGTTTCAGTTTGAAGTTGGAGGGTGCTGAGATGCTACTTGAGTGCTGGTGTTTACAACAAGATTTGGAGATCATATGGGCTGGTTTTAAGGCATCGCCATGCAACAGATCCAGATGGCTGGCTAAGGGCATAATATATTATAGCCCTCTCTTCTAGCATGAATACTGGGTCATTTAAAAAGCCACAATTATGTGGACATTATACATTCGGGGTTCGTTTGGACTATATGTGAAAGGGGGTATAGAGGATGTTTAATGAGTTGGAAAGTAATGGAAACGTACTTAACAGGGTCAACATACCTGTGCGTCTCTTGACACTACTCTCTTCATCAGACTCACAATCTGAATTTAGCAACAGCTTGCCACTGGGAAGCTGCTAATGCAGTTACAGCAGAATTACATTGAGCCTATGCAGGACACGCATACACTCACAACCGCCCACAACCACCTACTCACACCACACACACACACACACACACACAATTTGTGCACAAACGTGCACAATTTAAACATGCATTTTCATCCCTCACGCATTCTGCAGAAATGTAATCTCACACACACACACACACACACACACAATCTTCTGAGACTTCTGGCAAATATACACACACTGAAAGTGACTCAAGCAAACATGAAGTAATTTATACCCAATTACCATCATTGTGAAAGTATAACCTAAAGGGCTTAAAGGTTTTTTTCACACAAGTTGGGAGACTAATGGTAGAGTTCTTCTGTCTCTCTCTCTCTCTCTCGCTCTCTCTCTCTCTCTCTCTCTCTCTCTCTCTCTCTCTCTCTCTCTCCCCCCCTCTCAACTACTATGCTTTAGTAGTGAACCAAGGATGGTCTACTTGATACAGTGTGGACTTAAATAACTCGTTGTTTGTTTATTAGAATACAGAAAACAGTTATTTACTGTATAATGGCATTGTTTTATTTTTAGCCATGGGAACTCATTATAGGCTATTATGTAATCCTCTTGATAAGATACATATGTCCGAGAGAGAGAAAGTGACAAACAGACAGTATTTGCTGATACAGTACGTGCAATAGACGTTAATGTGCCTTATGTTCAGAGATGCTACTGTATACTACCAGGCTGATGTGAGGTATCATTTCCCACTCATGGGCAACAATGCGGCTACATGCACACGCATGCGTACAAAACACTGCTCTCTCCAGGCTAAACATTGTAGTTTCTCCTTCAATTTTGCTGTAGTCTTTTATCGAACATAATAAGTAAGGACATACTATGTAAGGACATACTATGGCCAGTGATGCAATAGGCCTTAGGGGCTAATAATAAATGCCCTTTATGAACAACTCTGCCAGCATTCGTTTGTCTTTTGTTCATCAATTATTGCCACCACCACAGTGATTTGACACTTTTATCTTCTTATATTCAAATCTATCGAGATATAAAAAGAAATGTAGAGAGTGGTGCATTGGCCCGCCCATAGACCCATAGGCCCATAGATTTGTACACTGAGCACATTTGGAGATAATGGCATTGAGATTGAAAAATAGTCCCCGTCACCAAAAACGTGGATTACAGAGGACAAATAACCCAATGTGCTTAACTGTTAAAAATCAATGCCCTTACACAAAGCCTATAGCTTCTATTTGGCAAATATGGCTAGTGGCTTTCTTTCTTGGTCTTAGCTCCGGTATTTCTATCCTCTCCACTTGTATCATACGCACATCTACTGTATAGCCAAATGCAGCCTACATCTGCAAGATTCTCTTCTACTGTAAAGCTAACTGTACTTTACGTTGTCTTAAATATAGCAACCATGAGGCCAGGAAGAGCTGCAGTGGTTTATTGTGCAGGTACAGTACATGTTCATGTGATAATGGCATTTTGAAAGCTGTTACTATGGGCCCTTCCACACATGATTTGAATATAAAGGCGAAGGAAAGGAGGAAATGATCCTCTCTGTTTACGCACAGGGACACATTTTATGTAGGATTGTTTGCTGTGGTATCACTTCTTTGATCCTTAATTGGGTAGAAATGGTCCATCTGCTGCCATATAAACTCAGTGATTTCTCCAGACTCCTTCAGATATATACGAGACGTCCATGTTTTCACCACTGCTTCCCCCCACCCACCAGGAAACTCTCCCTCTTTATTCTCTCTCTTTCTCACACTCACCCCTCTACATGAAGAATGAATCACAATGCAGTTCACGTCATTGTGCCTGCGTTCTGTCCTTCCCCATTAATCTGACTCCCAAACCCCATCCTGTGCTCACCTTTGTACCCATGTTACCAGCACACGAACGCCAGCCACAGCCGGCCTTTAGAGTGGCTTTGCCTCCATTGTACATCGCGCCATGTCAGAGAGAGAAAAGGTTGGATTTGCATGCTTCAGTCTTGAATGAGCTACATCTACAGTAGCTATCAAATACGGAGGTTTGGCGAAAGTGTGAGGAAGACACACGGGTGTCCAGCACTCTGTTCAACTGCCTCAGCACAGCTGGATCGTGAGTGCTACTTTGTCTTTGATAGAAAATGGACATGGAGGCATAGTTACCACAGCAGGTGGATTGGCCAAAAGCAGTTTGTCTCTGGCTGAGAATGCATTACAGACCCTACAATGGATTTGTAGTTAAGGGCCAAACAGGTGCTAATGGGTACAAACAACCTGTTACAACATCAGAGTAGGGTTTACAACTTAGAAATCAGGGAACCGAAAAGACATGCAATTGAATAGACATAGACAGGGGAGGAGCGAGTTAAGGGGGGGTTATTTGTTTCCATGTGAAATGTATGTTGTACAGCCCTTTGAGACTGCAATGTGATTAAGGGCTATATAAATACAAGTGACATGACTTGACATTTTCAGTTTGCATATGGTAATTTAATATCACATCTGTTTATGTGCTAGGCAGTATAGTTCTATGGGTATACCATTGTATTCTTTGTGGATAGCCTAATTTTAGCAGACACATAAGCAAGGTGAATTGAAAATAAGGGGCAAGTCATTCTCGGGAATGCTTGCTAACTTCGAGCTCAAATCTAAACAAAATCCATCCGCGCCCCGCCGTGGCGCCGCTCCACACATCGAAACGCATTGTGAAGCATATCGTAGTAGTACGGCTTTGTTGATGTTTGACACTTTGTTTATGTTCCTATTTACGGAGCCAGGGCTGTGTCGGAGTATCAGATCATTTTGTAGCTTGAATTAACTGACTTTAAAGGATGCAATCAAAGATTATTTTGTGTCCGTTTGAGGAAAAAATACTGTTTAGGGTTCAAACATAAGTGCCAGCAGCCCCTACGTCCCGCACCTGAAAACCATGCTAAGAGCACATGTATTTAGTCCTGCTTACACACAGCTGAGACTATTAGCTTCCCCCCCCTCCCTGATATTTCCCCAACCATACCTGTGCAGTTCGTAAACTGTTTCCAAACAAGCCAGTCAGTTTGCAGTAGCAAATCAGGGAGATGTTCGTGGGTTTTTTTTTTTTTTTTTTTCGGGGGGGGGGGCTATGTACATACACAGTGGTTGTTGATGTTGGATTGTCCCTTTAATTAAGTCATTCAGAAGCAGGTAAGGGATCATCCTGCTGATCTGGTGAACTCCACATTCAGCTTGGTTTAACAGGTTGGACACAGTCAATGCTCCCACCCACTGCCTTTTGGAGGATTACTATTCATCACGTAGCCATTTGTATAGGTTCAGATCAACGCTGATGGTATAGTGCTCTGCATGCAAAGAAGGCTCCCCCACACACACACATTCACACACACACACATTCTCCCACACACACACACACACACACGCATACTGTAAACACACACACACACACACACACACACACACACACACACACACATTCTCTCTCTCTCTCACACACACATATACACACGCAACGTAAACACACGCGCATATTGAACATTTACTATGCTGTCAACATTTCTTACATTTATCTTTAAAGGACATTAGAGAATTATAATTAAGTTGACCTGAAATATTCAGTGTTTGTAGCATACACAATGCTGACTCTGGATCAAATGTACCATTAGGAGTTATATTAATGTGTCAATTGGAGTAAACCCTTTATACTACAGTAAGAGCACTATGCAGCAATCTGTTTAGGAGAATAATTGCAAACTTTGACTGAAAAAATTTGACTGAAATGTGTTAATGTCAATCATTTTATTATATTATATCCCTAACATTGTTGGTACTGTTGTGGTAATGTTGTCTGATCAAAAAGGACTCTGAGATGAACTGAGTGAATATCGGTTTATTCCAGTAATGGTCCAATGGGTAGGGAGTGGTATACAGTATATTAAATCGATGGTTTTTAGGTGGAATCTGAGCAACCTGTGAGCTATTCTTTTCAAAAGATCATTCAGCTATGCTTATTACATTCACATCACGCCATAGACATGCTGTTCACATAAACATTCTTGAAGCCATGACACACGGTGGCCACATATTATCAGGACAAACCACTTCAGAATCTCATAACATAACCGGTTGGAACTGGCCAGTGACCTAGGTTACTTATAACCCTTGAAATGTGCCTCCACATCACTTTTTTGTATTGTACTGTCTACATTAATAGACAATGCACTGTACATTAGTATATAACCGGCAACACGGTGGCCCAATGGATAGCACTGTGTCTTCACAGCAAGAAGGTCCCGGGTTCGTCCCTGCCTGTCTGTGTGGAGTTTGCATGTTCTGTGTCTGCGTGGGTTTCCCCCACTATCAAAAAACATGTCAGGTTCATTCTCCAGTCAGTGTCATGTGACCAGTGAAACTGGCTCCATTCTGGAGTTGGTCCCCAGGCACTGCACTGTGGCTGCCCACTGCTCCCTTGAGGGATGGGTTAAACGCAGAGGATGAATTTTTCAATGTTTATGTGACAATAAAAGCACCTTTACCTTAACTATGTTAGCCCTGATGACATGACATGCTGCTGTCATTATCAACAGAATGTTTGTTGCCTATGACAACTGGTCCAATATGACCCGCCGCTTTAGGTGTCTTAAGTGTCTGCTTAATGTAGTAAATGTTATTAAAAATTATTTATAATTGATAACACCTTTACACCGTTCTCATTACAGCAATAAATCTCCTCTAAATTGTGATATCACTCTAATGCAGGCATGTTCTGTAATGTCTGTAGTTACTTTATGTTAATGTGCATTGATTAATGCACAAGGCTACTTATCACATGAGACGTGCATCTCAAGTCCGGAGGGCTGTGTGTTTCTGCTTTGGAGCTGTGTGCTGGGGTGCGAGTCGAGTGAATCAGAGGGGTTGAAGCAGCTGCACTCCTAGCTGATTACACTTGCTAACCAGTGACAACATTGTCTCAGAAATGTGTCATAGCCTATTTGGTTGCCAAGCACAGAATCAAAGTTTATATTCCTAACCAAGGGAAAACGATGTAGATATATGGCTGACTAGACTAATGCTGCGTTCACATGGAACACGGCAGACGGCAAACCGGTAACTGACAAACACTTTCTGGATGGCATGGCACAGCGTAAAATGGAATGGTAGTTGATATCACATTGTTTACAAATAATTTAATACAAATATATTGTAGTAGCAAATTATTTATGGAATTATTTTTTTATTTTATCTAGTATTTTAGTGTTGCACTAAAAGTATTACCTTCTCGTTGTCAATTTTTTCTCTGTGTGTGAGGGAGCTACGAACATCCGGTTGTAAATGCCATCGCGGAGGACGCCGAAAAGCTGGCCGGCAACATTTGTTGTGGCCGGCAAAGAAATGCAGACGCCATGCCGTTGCCGGCGTCTGGATGTTTTTGCCGGCCACAACATCTAGAGGCAGAGGTTTTACAGAGTCACTTTACATTAATATACAGTATGTCCATGACGTTTCTAGCAAATGACAGCTCTTAAATTATAGCTCTTAAATCTTACCTACGGCACCTTTAATAATGTACAGCAGAAGTGTTAAACCTAGAAGTGGATCATTCAGGGTGTCAAATGCATGTGTGTGACTGTGTTTGTGTGATCATCCATGTAGTTATGGTAACATTACTCCTTTTTGAGTGTGTGTGTGTGTGTGTGTGTGTGTGTGATTGTGTGTTGAGAGAGTTTTGAATCAACGTGACTCATGGAAGATAGGATTATGAAGTGTCCTCTGGGAGTTATTGATTAGTCAGATAGAGGTGTTCTGGAGACCTCCCTTGTCTGCCGTCTTCCCACTATCTGATTTACAGCTGATACCAGATCCACAGGCCAACTGCCAACCATAGAGACTGCAGACACACTGTGTGTACAGAGCACCTCTAATGAACTGTCTAGTCTGTATGTGTAATACAATTTATAAATAAATAAAGCTCTTGTGCAACAAGTGCTGATCGATTAAATGTTCATCTCTCAAAGTGTGAGCCTAGGTTCTCATATGCTATGCTGCCCCCCTTTACGTTTCCTTAACTATAAGCACCGACGATGAAAAGGCGTGCCAAACCTCTAAAATGTGTGCTCTGTTGTCTGAAAAGTATTGCATCTCTGTAAGTTCAACAGTACCTGAGATGAGAGGTAACTATAACTGTTTAAGCCCTACAGGATTTAGCGGGAGTCTGTGCTTCAATGTGTTTGAAATGTTAGCTAACTAAACCTTTAATTCTAGCAGAAGGGCATCTTGCTTAAACGATACATAAAACAAACCACAGAAGAATTGATTAGTCAGAATATCCATGTGTCTAGCATTCAGAGCATATATATGCACATATGAACGACTTATATTGTAGTATCTATAGTCTCTAGTGTATACTGTAGTCTTGTCGGCCCAGACGTGACCATGACAAGAGTGAATGGCTGGGGACATTCTGTCTTCATGTCATTGATTGTCTCACAGTAAACCGACAGGAGTTGAGTTAATTTGTTGGTTTTGTTGCCAAAAATGGTCACATCCTGACATTTTATAAGATTGTCCCTGAGACAACTTCAACTTCAATTTGTCAAGAGTTTAACGTGAATTAGTCATCAATACATCAGACCAATACAGTAACGAAAAATACATTTGATCAATAAAGGACTATTCTCGTAATGGGCAACAGATCATGACAACAAACATGTTCAATCAGAAGCTGAAGGTAACTTAGTCTCAGCCTCTTCTGCTCATATCAACAACATATATCATCTGATATATACGTATACCCCTAGCTCGTCAAAACTATCAGGAAGGTGCTGATTCTCTTACCTGTATTATTGTTGTTTTGTTATTGTGTTTTTTTATGTGAACTGTCTATACTCAGGATGCTCTTGAAAATGATATTTGAATCTCAAAGAGTCTTTTCCTGGTCAAATAAAGGTTTAATAATAAGAAAGGAAATGGGGTAATATATTTTCTTTGGCTGTTCGTATTGTCACTTGCAAGATTGTATACTTAATTCTGGCACAGGTGCAGTGCTTTATTTACTAATTTCAGTGTTTCAGCTTCTATTAAATGATGCTGCTTATTCATGTCAATCAAAATACCTGTCCTGTCAAGTACAGCAGGCGGATATTGATGCAGTAAGCCAGCCCTGTGTTCCAGACAGTATGCAAGTTAAGGCTGGCTCTGTTCAGACTAATGTAGACTAATGTAGCACTAATTATACACAGCTTGCCAGTCGTTGAGCAACTTCTTGAATCATTTCAATTTCTCTTCACAGACTGTAACCAAAAACACAGGTGCACATAAATGTTCTGCTCCATGTTAGGGCAGCAAGGCAAGGCAGGGTTCTGGCCTGTGTCTGTCTCTGTCATCTTGTTCATCGGTAATTCACATTTGCAGTGGATGGAAAATCGATCACTATTATAAATTCAGTCCTGAGTTCAGGCCACTCAGGACGCTAGCCAGGCAAGAGAAAAATTATGAATGAAAGAGAGAGAGAGAGAGAGAGAGAGAGAGAGAGAGAGAGAGAGAGAGAGAGACTATTAATATTAATCTATTTACTGTAAATTTCCCATTGTGGGGTTGGACATTCGGTTGCATGTTTATTGAGCCTTGATGGGGCAGCAGTTCAGTTATTAAATCAACCCAAACACGCACACACACACACACACACACGCACACACACACAAGCAAATATACACATTACATGTTATGGCCATCCATCACAAAATATGTTATATAATCATAATTTGAATCGAGTTAAATTTACTTATGCATACATGATTCCTATATGTTTTCAACAGTGTGTTTGTTTTATGCATTTACATGTTACTTTGGTTACATGGGTGCCCCAAGCTATTACTGCAAGCACTATTAATCTTTTTGGAGGGCGTGGATCACAGGTTAAGATTTAGGTCACGCTAGTGTAACTACAAGCCACATTTTTGCACGTAAACAAAATGGGAGAGAATAAAGGAATGCCCGCAGGTTGTGGGGAGCGAAAGAGTTGATAATGAGTAAGCGATTGCAAGCAGGCACACACACGCACACGCACACACACGCACCCACACACACACACACACATACATTATGAGGATAACTATGGGCTAAGTTGAACATGAGCTTTGTGCAAGCCTCTGTCTCCATTTGCATCCTGATTAATCCATTAATGTCCTCAGCCCACCTCAGTGGTTAGCTCTCTCTCTCTCTCTCTCTCTCTCTCTCTCTCTCGCTCGCACACACACACATCTACATAGACACCTGAATGCTAAGCAGCATAGTTTGGCCGACACCGTGGCCCACCGGAGCGTGTGATAGGAGCAGGCTGAGCAAACCTGTGAAAGAATGGGTAAGGAGTCACTGAACAGCGCAGAGTTGGCACAATCGGGATGGGAGCTGGACTGTCAAGTTAAAGCACGCCAGGGGAAAGATATTGGGAAGGGTGTGGAGAAGGAGGGAGAGGTATAGAGCAGGGGAGAGAGAGAGAGAGAGAGAGAGAGAGAGAGAGAGAGGGTCTCTGAGGGGCAGAGGGACAGCAGGGGCAAGGAGCTATAGAGAGTCAGGAAGTAAAAAGATTACCAGTGAAGGATCTCCACAATTATCCTGGGATACTTTAGAGAAAAGGCATGTAGGCTTTGTATAGAGGAGGACAGAGGGTGTGTGGCTTGAGTCCTATAGGTGCAGATGAGCCGGTAAATCACATTAGAGAGAAAGGTGAGTGCTGAATTGTGAGAGAAGGAAGTAGATTGAGGGAAGGAAGTCATAGAAAAAGAAACGCTCTATTTTCTAAAATGAGATAACGCCGTGATGGCACGTGAAGATAGATAAGTAGCTGAATATTGCCTGCTGTGGGTAAACTGTAATGTGAGGCGGCTTTAGGCTCTGTCCCTGGTGCTGACAGAGCTTGTGGGCTCATGCAGTACGTGTTAGGGTGCTAGAGTGCTATTACCAGTGGAGAGGAAGGAAGGAAGGAGAGAAGGTTCAGAAACTATCACTATTAGTCTTAGACACATGCAATGGAGTATAATAGCTCTAGTGGGAAGACACTATAGAGCTTCTACAATAGCAAGAACATAAATTATATAAAAAGCATTTCATGTCAAATGCAATGACTACATTTGTCAACAGCCTTCTCACTGGAACAATGTTCACTACTGTTTTGTGCTTGTTTGTGATATTTATTATTTTACTGTATTTATTGTAAATTACATATTGTGATTTTAAATACAGCATCTATCTATATATACATCCATGTAGTATACTATATACTGTATATATACTGTATATATATAGAGTATATAGTATACTGTATATATATTACAGTACAGTATATATAAGGTTCAGTCAAATGTTATTGTATTTTATATTACACGTTGTAAAGAAGGTTATTCAGTAGATTTAAGATTTCATAATGTTTTTGTTGTTGTAGTCAGAACATTTAAATAAATATATATTTGAAGCAGATGTTGGACACCCTGTCATACAACGTGTTCAACTTCCCAAGAATGAATCATCTTTAAAACGCTGATCAACAACATGTTCAAGGGATATTAAAATCACTAAATCATTTTTCTACACACGCTCTTTCAGAATTACAATTCTTCATAAGATTGTTCTAAGATAACAATAATAAACGTAATCAAGGAATTTGATACAGAGCAGCTCTATTGGACAGAGTGCTGAATCATGCATGCTTTATGTGTCAGCTGACCATCAAAAGGTCAGCTGACCTATGTCTGTATCAAGGTCTTCAGCCCTAATACTGCACCATCAATGTTGGTCCATCAGCAACAGATGATTATAAACAGATTTACCATGTGCTACAGTCTAAATAAAATACTGATGTTGCATTTAATATTACAGAGTATGGTTGCTACAGTAACATTTAGATGTTTTAAGAAGAAATATTTCATAGACATGACATGATTATGGCATTCGGGCAAACAGACTCCTTAGCACTGGCCTGTCGGAGCAAACAGCAGACTTTACTATTACTCAATGCATCCAGATGGCTGGTTTCTCCTCTTAGTTCATTTCCAACTTTAAGGGGGGTTCCTCATGGCTCAGTGGTTGGACCCGTATTGTTTTCATTTTATTTAAACAACCTTTGTGATAATCTATCAAATGCTATGTACCATCTGCTGATAACACGTTATTTAATGCACTGCATAATCTGCTGCACAGGCCATGATTTCTCGTGGTCTGTTTTTAAAACGGTTCAGCCCTAACTAAGTCAGTTTACGTAGGTCATAAATGCAGAAAAGTAATGCTATTCTTAATTCGTACACAATCTCTAATTACTGTTGCAAGCGTTAAAGTGTATTCACCTCTGAAGGTAATTAACTTGAACTAATCAATTAAAGTATAAGGGCACCCCAGTTCTGAGCCTGACTCCACCCACTACAACTTTGAAAAATGCCTCAAGGATCTGAGAGAGAGGAGGGGAGGGGCTGAGTGAGGGACCCTCCATTAACATTAACATTTGAATTTGATGACGTATGAGCGTACTAAGTGTACCGTTGAAAACCAGCCAGGTACTGGGGGGATTTGTAACATATATGTTGTGTAGTTCTGTTTTCAGCACAGCATAAAATGCAGATTTTTATAAAAACGGGAATTTTGTCAATGTTATTATTAACACCAGCATTAATGTGCTTATCACAGATAAATCCTATTACTTTGTTTACAGCTCAAAAAACATATTATCTAAGATTAATTTGGCTTTCTAACTAAATCATGCTTATCCACTCTAGCATGAAAATACCTGGTGTCGGTAACTTTTCCTACCTGTGCGTGTGTGGATATGGCGATATAATATGACTTATATTAATAATGCTTCTGTCCAATGTCTAAAGACATTGGATATTGTGTGTCATTGTGATGTATGTTTCTTTCACAGATGTAATTACAATTAAACATTTGTTGAGTTTTGTATACAGTATGAAGCATTTCTTGGGCTGGTTTCAGGTAGATACTGTACCTTCATATACCAGCCGTGTATTTGTGTGTGTGTGTGTGTGTGTGTGTGTGAATGGGTGAATGTGAGGAAATTGTTACTTTGAGTAGCCAGTAGGTTGAAAAGTGCTATATTGTAAATGCAGTCTTTTTATCATTTACCTGAACACTTCTTAATAAGAAGTGTTCCATACGGAACAAGGTAGAAGAGCCTTTAGTTTTCTGCCACCTACTACTTCAGAACTCACTGAAATGTAATTACAGTTTGTTTTAGTTATGAAGTATAATGGAGCTCATTAATATTAATCAGTGTCTACAGAGTGTTGATAACAATGTATTTTGTCTATGTTGTTGACTAAGAGGCTTGTATGTATATATGCATGTATAGCTACACTGTTCATTTGAAACCTTGTATGTTCTTTAATGTTGCTTCTTGGCCAGCTACCTCTTGTAAAAGGGGTTTAAATCTCAATGAGCTGGCTAAATAATGGCTAAATAAAATATGAAAAGAACAATAAATCTGACAGCTGTATGTCCTTGTGAATGTACTCTGAACAGGGATGATTTTGATCAACATCGTCACTTCCCTGGTATCTAAGCTCTCCTTGACCATCTAATTCTTTGTTACCGATACTGTTAAGGTGGTCGTATATCAGCATGCTCACCATGGGACGATCCTTAAGCCTTGAGAATTCAGCAGACCAATGTACTTGCATGAGATAAAGTGCCCTATGATGACGTATAGGGTTCATTTATCTCGCTGTCACTCACAATTCTCGTTCCATCGCTCACTGCATAGTCTAAGGTTGGTGGTCTCTGCCAGTGGAGATTGTTTTTATTTCTCACTTCTGTAGATGATAAGTTAGCGCTGGAGGAGACGGCTTGCTTGCTTTTATCAACATGACATGAATTATAACACCGGCCTTGATGCCTAAGTCAAGACCAAAAACAAATTATATCTGAAAAACGTCCATTACTTATCTGTGAAAGAACATTACAGCGTGGCAACGATCTGCGCCTCTCTCCAGGATACACCATCACCAAACATCAAATATAACACTGAATTATGAAAAATGATTGACACTAGTGCAGAACTGATATCATTACTTTCATATGCACTGAAGGCCAACAAGTTGGCAAACACACAAAGTAACCCTACACTTTAATTCTCAATGTTTACTTTTTCTTCATTTAGGAGCTGTATACTGTACATTACAGTATATTACTTAAAACCAAACTTCCCTTTTGAAGATACAGTTCACAATAAAACCATTAGTTTGGGAATTTGTCATGAATAAAAAGAGGCTCTTCAGTGTCTCATATTTATAGCCTGTAAAACTCTGTATTCAGCTAATAAACATGACATTTCTGAAATATTGTGTGACTCTAATTGTAGTATGTTTCTATTTAATCAATTGATATTATATTCAAAATGTTGATAGTGATGTTTGACTGTTATAAAATAATTCAATCAGATACAGTATGTTTGGGTTATTTTAATTAGGACGTGTATAGAAAACAGGTGGCTTGCTATCTGACTGTCTTGTCTTATACACCTGGTCCATTGTTTAGTCTTCATTGTGACATTGCTTCAGATTGAGTGTGCTGTAATTTGTCAGCCAGAACTCGCTCAGAATTGGCATTCAATGAATGCATTTATAATTTAAACTGAACTGAAAGGCGAGCAGTAGTCTAACGCTAAAATATAGTAATTGCATTTTAGACTGGCGGGGTAATAGCTTTAGATGACTGTGTGTGTGTGTGTGTGTGTGTGTGTTTGTGTTTGTGTGTGTGTGTGAGAGAGAGAGAAAGCGAGAGAGAGTGAGAGAGAGAAAGACCAGGATATTAAATGAAATTCATTTATTTTTTATTGGCATGCAGAACGTCAGTTTCAATTGACCTCACACAATGAACATATAGATTACTGTGATTTCCTCAGTGAATTCAAGATGGCTTCGGCAGCCACACAAACTTGGAGCCTTATCATTAACACTAGTACAGTCTCATGCTGCACTGTTATTTAGCCTAGCCATCTGCTCAAGTTTGGAGTGTGTGTGTGTGTCCCCAACAAGCCTATTCTATATTCATGCATGTATGAACAGAAGACAATGCTATAAGTATAGATTCATTGTCCACAGTCAGTACCTCACTTCAACAGCCTCAACAAAAAGCAAGACACCATAATGTAATGGCAAATACCGATTCCAGTTAAACTATTTTTATGCATTTTACATCTGACTGTGAGATTACAGCAGCTGCAGTAAAATGGAAACACCAGCTAAAATGACCGCTCTTAGACATACAGTACATAGGCCTAGACATAATTCATAGATGTGTAAAACCGAAAGCCACCCCTAATTATGAATCATATTAGATACTGTAAAAGCAAATTAAGAGGATTGTCTGTATCAGATGCTGATTGATACCATGGAACATAATATAATCATATCGGCTGAATAATTCACACCCTGGAATAGCTTAACTGAGTTATTGGTTCATAATTAGATCTGTGTTTACACTAGCTGTGCTAATTTCTGTAAACATGGCAAATGTATATTTGACTAATTAATTACACACACGCACACACGTGTGAGTTTATGTATGTATGTGTGTGTAATGTGTTTGTGCATGTGTGTTTGAGTGTGTTTGTGTGTGTGTGTGTGTGTGTGTGTGTGTGTGTGTGTGTGCGTGCGTGTCTGTGTGTATTTAATTAGTCAAATATACATTTTACATTCATATTGTACATACATACAATACAGTATATATCTTCAGGCTTGGATACCAAGAAGGAATTATTTCATCCAATAACATGAGTCCTTCTCTTTAATAAGAGAGTCCTATCACATATGGTGCCACCTGCAGAGTCTGAATGTGATCACCAGCCGAACCAAGGTTAACTCCAGTGGAGTCAATGGATCAGCCGACTAGCTTGGTACCTAGCCTATACTGAACATGCTGCATCTCCAGCAGGTGACTGCATAGGTTGGCATATTATCTTTAACAGACTTAAGGCCGACACCCACTGAAGCATTGACGCATGTCGAGAGTTGTTTTGTCTCAGCGAGGTGACCCCGCTGGTGTCTGACCAACACTGACGCACGTCGACACCAAGGTTTAGAACATGGCTCTAATTTCTTGAGCGTCAAGCCATTAACATGCAATAAATATCTGCAGATTTTGAGCTCATCGATCAACTAGTCTTCATATTACCAACGTTATTAACAGTGTATTCCTTGACGTGCCGCTAAACGATGCTGCCAGTATACATTTTCTAAATGTAAGTGCAGCTAATCAAAGTAAATTAGGCTAAGCATGAATGCGCATACTTCAGAAGGTTCTAAGTTAAGTAACAAAGTAATAAATGACACCACTGTCTAAAATGACAGTGAGTTGACATTGAATGGAAAGGAATGTACTGCTGTGAATACAGATACAGTCTATGTAATATGACCAACTCAAGATTAACGCTTGCGAAAAGGAAATAGTATGAAGTTTGTGCATCAATTGCAGTATTTATGACCTAATATCTTCAAAGACCTAAAGCTATACATAATGGAGTCGAAGAATTGTGTTTCAGATTTTAAATAACTTTGGTGATGTATCTCAAGGGGTAGGTGAATTACTTTTATGTAAAGGAACAATGAGATACTCAAAAAAAGGACTTTGCAGGTCCTTTATTAACACATGGAACATATACTGTACATGGTTGATGCACAATGGGATCAACACATACATTTATAATAAATAATACATAAGTTATAAAATATTTGCAGTTTATTATAAAGTAGCCAATAGTGTTTATTGTTTGTAGTCAGTGGGCACCATCAGATGTTGACTAAATGTTTTTTTATAGGGCATTACTATAATCCTACTATACAATGACATGACGGGTAATCTGGCGGACCACTCTGACATTGCAATGTCTCAGGGCAGAGCATACTTATACTGTATGTGTCATCACACTGGCTTACTTTACCCTCATTCCTCTCCCTGACCATCATTCATGTCTCCTGTCTGTCTCTCGTACTAACAGACGTGTTGACAAGACACACAGTCCCAGCATTTCTCCTGTCTGTCTCTCGTACTGACAGACGTATTGACAAGACGCGTAGCCCCAGCATTTCTCCTGTCT